>LQRL01141173.1:20782-72513 GCA_001703475.1 Hydroides elegans
GACAGACGGACGGACATCCCAACTCTATAGGCCCCCAACTTTGGGGTTGGGGCCTAAAAACGGAAGCATGGTGATACCATGAATTAAAATGCATTTTAGACATGTCATGCCTGTAATTTCTGTCCTCAAATTTGACTACTACGAATTTTACGGTTTTCTTGGCTTAAATTGAAATATCTGTTCAGAGTATTTAGCGATGTAGCTTCATGTCATAATTGATACCTTTGTTAATTTGATTTACCATGATACCGGATGATAGTCTAAAATGGCATTTTTTTCACAGACATTTAAAAGTCCTGCAGTCATTTAAATTGAATGTTGTTTTCCTGCTCATCCATATGTTTAGTTAAAAATACTTGCTCATTTCGAAAGAACCCTCTTTAAGAAATTGGTTCCCAGGAATATCAGTCTAATATCCGGGTTGTCATTATACGTTGAAAGTATAACTTATTAACAGTCTCATATAAAACACGCGCTATTGGGTTTCATTGAGACGTATCTCTGTAGCTATATCATTTCAAATGCGACAATAATCTGTAATCATTTCAACAAAACACCATATATCAGATGCAATAAAAGGCACATCGGAACCAGACACTGTTTATTTAATAGGTGGCAACGTTTACAAATCAGGAGGAGAAAAAAGGTCGGATTAAATGAAGAGGCGAGATAAAAGCGAAATGCGGGATCGCATGACTTTTCCCCAGTGGGCTCAATACGTCGATATAACGTTGCAAAACTAAGAAGTGTTGAAAGGACGTACATATTTGCTATTATTTACGTCACGACAACTGTAAAATGGCGTGACGTAACCAGCTACAGAAACGCATTATTTACCCAATGAAACGTATGGATGATGAGGCGTTGATGGCGGCTAGAAATGCCATATAACGTCGCGTTTCATTTATTACAGGGAAATGCTTAGTCTTGTAACATATCTTTAAAGTGTGAAATCGGAATATATTGGCGTGATGACATATTTTTTAGCATACATTATGTGAAAATTTCTAATGACGTTGCTTACATGCCAATACAATTTCAGCTAACGTATTTCTACGACGTCCACCGTTCAATTTTAACTTGTTCGACGTTGCGATATGCCTAACCCACCAGATAATAATATTATTGTACAACTCATTCTTTTAATCGCTGTGTCGCCCAAGACAAAACATTGCGAAGAGTCGAGGTGTCATTTAAAGGGAGAAGAAAAACGTGCACGCATGGTACCCATTTGCACAGCTGTTTAGGGTTCATAGGCCCTACTATATAAGTCCCTTCAACGGAAGACCGTTATAGAGCGTCGACATATGTTTGAGTTTCCTGAACGCAACATAGTCCGTAAGATTAAACGAGAGAACCTGTTATACTAGCTCGCGACCTCGTTGTTAAGGCGCAACTTTTCCTTATGTACCGCCATATGTTACATACTCTTTTGAAAAAGACATGGGCAATTAAAACACGTTTAGTAACGTCGCCATATTATTTTCGCTTTCTGGGATCGAAAGTCGCCCTTTTCTCCCAAAATACACATCATGCACAAAAGTTGAAAGCGTTTAGCGGTGATATATCATCACATCATCATCACCTTTTTATTGCATCGTCTCAAATGTATTGACGTAAAGCAATTTAAATGAATCGCGAAATGCAAACAAACTGTACGAGATAGAGACATTCCAGGGAGATGCCCCTAGATGCCTTTTCTTTGCCGTTTTGTCTGAGGTGTCGTCAATTTGATAATCGATGATATTAATTAACATAGAACGACATGCCAACGGAATTTTAAATACATTCTTCAACGATTTCTTAGGTTACATGGTATTACCCGAAATCGATTAATATTACCAGTGATTATATGGTAGTTTTTTGGGCTGCCTGTTATTGATAAAGTTTTCACTGTCGGTGATATTTGATAACGAAATAAGATGTGGGTTCGTTACAATTATGTGCTGACTAAAACAATATTGTTGATGTTCGAATGTAGTGCTTCATTATCGCTTTAACTTAACATACAAAATATGTGAAGTAAAAAGTTTGAAATTTGCATAAGGAAACTGATTGCATATTACGAATGGCTCATCGAACTAACTCGTTTCAATGTACATCTAGAATTCTAATTAGTCTAGCTCTACGTTATTACGTTTGTGGAGGGTTTGGAACATTTTTGCAAATGACAAAATGCACATGATTTATTAAAAGGAAAGGGTTTTGCTTGAAAACATTCGATTGATAATTGATGTCTTATTTGTTTCATTATTAGATCATCAATTCAAAAGCATATTTCTTTGTGTCAATCTGACCCGGCAAAATACGAATGAATGGAAACGTACATGTATTTAAAAAGAAGATTGATAAAACATTACAAACTAAAACTCAATTATATTTGGTACCTTAAATTAAAATTTTAGAAAAAAAAAACAATTTGAAATATGCACAATACCGTAATGTAAACCCGAGAGTATTAAAAAAAAAACTATTTAAATAAGTAATTTTGTTGGGATATCGTTTCCTCACAAGCTCTTAGAGCTCTTCCTTTCTTAATACATGTTCTAATAAACTACTTTAAAATAAATTTTATCCATACATGTATATATAGGCCATATAAGTAAATTGTAGTAAAATATGGTTGGACGGCATTAAATCGTATTTAACGCCGGATCGAGAGCTTTATACAAGTTCTATTCGAGATATGCAACAAGGTAGAAAGTTCAATCACTACAACATCTGTTAGAAAGTTATTGTTCTCTTATTCCTCCTCTTATTCAGCCAAAATTGAAAACATAGATTTTTTGCACCTTACTCGTCTAAGTAAACAGAGTCAATGCCAAAAGATCTAGTAGATCCGAGTGTTAGATAGGCTCATATCTCCACAAAATTGACGTGTGAGTAGTTACTTAAGGATTTATCAAAAGGCAAAGTGCACAGCAATGGTGTTAGTGTGAAATAGGATCAAGCACTTGAAGAAATCATTAAGAAAATATATTTTCATAAGCGGAGATATTATTGCTTGTAAAGTCGCACCTCCGTAAATATTTATTGTTTGTTAGGACACTACTAAAGTAAATAAGAGATACAAATGTCACTTACTACAGTCTGTTATTAAATTGGCAAACCCTTTTTATAAAGTACTAAATTAAAGGACCACATTGCAATTCAGTTTATGTGAATAATGTTGCAATATGTGTGCTTAGTAGACCAAATGATTTCCATTTTAAATTGTGACCCAGTGCAATCCTTTTAAGAGCTGTTGTGCCATTTACAGGGAGATGACATTAACTGATTTATGATAATGCACCTACAGACATACACGGCCTCGATGTATATATTTCAACAGCTTAATAATTTGGCAAAGAAAAAATATAAATAATGCCAGAATAGTATTCCCTTTTTCCAGTGTTAAACTTATCTATAAATCCATCACTCTTTCTATCTACACATCAACCTATCTATCTACTACATCTTTATCTGTCTATATATAATTCTATAACACATACATATCAATCAATCCTTCAATTTATGCACCTTCAATGTATTCTCTATCTCCCCTCTCTCACATACACACACACACTCTCTCTCTCTCTCTTTCTTTCTCTCTCTCTGTATTCACGATCCATTATGTTTATAATGGATTTAAACTAAGTCGTCTTAAGTACTCGGTCAACTCCATAAATAAAAACATTAAACAGGTGCCTCGGCTGCGCCTCGGAACTGTATAATAATTTAATTAATGATCTGACCTCCTACTTTATCATATACATATACTTTTAATAAAGAGCTGCCAGTTGAATATAAAACTCTAAGGCCGCGTTCACCCACTCCCAAAATAAGTCAAAACACAAATTATGCCATGCAAACATAAAGCCACATTTGTATAAAAACAAAGTAGGAAATCCGTTCTGTTCACTCGAAAAGCGCATAATATTTTGAGCTTTTATTTCGGGTGAACGTGCCTTAACACTTTATCATCGATTCGAAATATTACATTCCTTAGATGTGAACGAATGACTGTAGAGCAACGGCGGCTGCGAGTCCAATTCCAAATTATCTACCTCGATCTTTAACAAAATAAACTATATATATATATAATCCCATTTAATATATTGTCTATTAACTATCCCTTAGATGTGAATGAGTGCCTGTTGAACAACGGCGGCTGCGAGCACGCATGCGTCAACACTCTGGGCAGCTTCCAATGCCGATGCCCACGTGGTTATATCCTCGATTCAAATGGACACACTTGTATAGGTAAGAGGGGATGAAGGACACCTGGTTTATCAAGGGCGCGGAGGTGATAGGGTCTGGCCACACGGAAAGCGTTTCAACTAGATTTGTTGTGACAATCCCAAAAAAGCATACCGTGTGACCAGGCCCTTACAGTTTTTATTATGAGATCTGTTTCCTATATAATGTGTTGTACTTGTACATCATCCCGTATATTACTTGAAACTATTTGTTATGACTGTTTTTTTTTAAATATTTGACAAGTACATGGAACCAATATAAAAGTTTACATGAATATCGAATACATTTAAACATGCTTCAAATGCAATACCTATTTAAAAGGTCTGAGTAAGTATTCCTCAAATATAAGATAACCGAATCAAATGCATGAAAAGTCTTCCATTTTACATCGTATTGTACTCCCGATATATATTCAGATGAAAAAAAAAAGAATATATATTGGTATCACCACATAAGAATTAAAAGTTAGACCGTAATTAGAACCTAAAACTCAATATACCAAATAAGTAATGATATATACTTGTTCAAAATACCCACATTGTTGTTCTTACCAATATGTCCCTATGCGCATGACCGGATGTTTACAGAGCTCGATTGGTGTCACCGGAAGTTCGGTTGTGCGCAGACATGCGTGTCCGAAGCACGGCAAAAGTGCAGATGCACTGATGGGTATACGCTGCATGAAAATGGACGAGATTGTATAAGTGAGTATGGCCGAACGATAGATTGCGGCAGGAAATAGTCGCATGATGCGTTTTTAAATAATTACATCTGAGTAGTGATATTTAAACGGGTCTGGAACAAATGGTATTACATATAGCTAAATGCAGCTCCGGTAATTGTAAGCATCACGATATCCTCAGGCCACATATCTACAACAAAAGATCTGGTTGATCAACCTCCATCTTGTGGGACATCCTACCACTGTTCCGAGTCACTAATATAGAACTGTTTCCTTGATTTTAAAAATTGTATGTTTTTAACAATATGTAGGACCATTTGATGCACAAAAATGAAACAATCAATACTTATTTTAGCATATTATGATTTGATAAAAAAAATATATTGCCAATTTGTGTTAAAATTAAATCACTTTGAAATTATATCAGTCATTTTTTATTGTTAGTGATACGCCATCAAAACACAGAGATTTGAAAAATGATAGTATAATTAAATGCAAAATTTGAAACGTCTTTGTCTCTTTTCTTAGGTACATGTGCGATCGGCAACGGCGGGTGCCATCACGTGTGCACAGACACCATTTCCGGTCCCATTTGCACGTGCCACGACAACTACATTAAAAACAACGACCAGCGCACTTGTACAGGTGTGTATGAGTGTTATGAGATTTTATGATGTAATGCGTTTTTTAACGAATTTGAAGAATTTGTAAAAAAGTCAAGCTGCATCGGACTAGAGACATATTGTTTTACACTTTCATTATCTTAAAGTGACTTGCGGTGTAAACAATGGCGGCTGCGACCGACGCTGTGACGACACGATCGACGGACCAGTCTGCAGTTGTCCCGATGGATACGTGCTCGACCAGGACGGCAAAACTTGTTTAGGTAATACGGAAATCTAAGAAAGCTCATTGATATACGGCGTTGACGCAAATAAATGCTCGTAAATAAGGTCAAAATAACCCGCTTTTTGCATTAACAGTAGGGATAACTTGCTATGTTTATATTTTAAAAAGTGGCTTTTGAGTTGTCTGTTTTCGAGCTTTTATTTTCGGGCTGTTTTGTTTTGTGAACGTGGCCTTAGGTTAGGGCATATAGCATCGAAATAGAATAAATATAGCCGACCGGGCACTACCAATATGTATCTTATTCCCATGTATATGCTTGCCAAACCAGGATGGCAAAGCATATGTTTAGGGAGATAAAATAATATGTACGTTTTGGATATGACAATTAAAAAAAATATCCAAATTACATATTTGCCAACTCCTATATACACAGTTAAACTATTCGTTTGATAAATAAAAGCCGAAAAACCTAACGGTTAGTGAGCTGTTGATCGTCAAAGTCTGAAATCGGATGCCTTGAATATGTGTACAGCACACCATAAATTATGAATATCAGTATATATACGAGAGCAGAGAGGCATGAGGCGCTAAAAACAGAATAATTACCAGTTTAATGTCTATCCATCCATGCAATATTATGAGATAAACCTTAACAGAATTCTTAACATCCCTAGTGCAACCAATTTATATCACAATATTCGAATAGAATTTTCTTTCTCCAGACATAGACGAGTGCACCATAGAGGGCGCGCGTTGCTCACACGAGTGCATCAACACGGAAGGCAGTTTCGAATGCGTCTGTCCCCATGGCTACGCAGTCGGAGCAGACAAAGTCTCGTGCGTCGACGTCGATGAGTGCGAGATGAACAGCACGTGTGATCACGTGTGCTATAATACACCGGGGTCGTATTCGTGCCAGTGCTATCCCGGATATGTGATTTATGGGCAGTCACATTGTGCAGGTGAGATACTGCCCCGATTACATAAAACATCATAATGAGCTAATGCTGACCTAAAATGAACTCATGTGAGTTAAACATGAGATCATGATGATATTTTGTGCTGGGATGGGAGGTTTGGTGATGGGAAGGGGGGGGAGGGAATTGAGCTAGTGAGCTATTCAACATTACTATTTCAGAAATCGAAATAACATTTTGTAGATGAATCAAATTTAAAGGTTGTTGTTCAGGTTGTAAAGGTTGTTGTTAAAGGTTGTTGTTTTACAAGATAAAAAAAACTGAAGTCACCATTGCATGGCGCCGAATGATATAAGCATGCTATAGCCTAGAAAACTGAACTAATATTCAAATAGAAAATGACATGGGACTTATCATAATGGCGCCTAAACATACATGTTAGGTTCAAAAGAGCACATAAAAAATAGTTCTTTATTATATATATATGGTTATCAGACGACGACGAATGCGCCGTGGACAATGGCGGCTGTGCACACACGTGCACCAACCAAGATGGCACATACACGTGCTCTTGTCGCGATGGCTACAACCTCCATGACAACGGCAAAGATTGCGTCGGTAGGTCGATTCTTGAGCACTGTTTTATGTATCGAAGCGAGTCATAACCCGTCTTTCTTTATTACTAATATTTGCTTTACAAGCTTAACTATTAAACTTGAGAAATATATCCATGATAGCGTGAAAGATTGTGTCGGTAGGTGAATTTTTGTTCAAGAATTCTTTAGTTAAGTAAAGTGAACCAGAACATGTCAGTTCTTCTGACCTTCTATCAACAACATCGAGTAAAATTCGGTTACGTTACAAAAAAAAAAAGACTTACGAAAGACATTGTGACTTGTCTGTAATTCATGGTAGATGGACATTGTTTGAATATGCCGATATGAAATTGTTGATCAACATCGCTTTCATCCCAATTACATGTATGTTATTTACGCAACTTGAAATAACTAATTCCACTGGCTACATGTTTTTATACAGTAACGGGTATTCAATATATGTTTAGTGTCTAATATTATATCAAATATACCACAAATAATTAATTTATGAGAAACAAGAGGGCACTCATAGTGTGCATATCTGCGATCTCATTGAGGTGTCGATTCACATATTACAATTAAAAAATAGGCTTATACGGGCATATAAACGGTTCACTTTAGACTAAATACATGGGTAATAATATTCTAAGAACCGATATGCCCTTTACTTAATTTCAACGAAAATGTATTTACGATATTTTACGTTTGCAATCCAGAATTATCGTCGTTTCATTTTTGAACATTAATATAATAGTCTAGAGTACAAAATGTAACGGATGCTCACTGTGTTGCTGCGAGCACAAAGTGAATATTGACTATGCAGTTATTGCAGCAGTGCGCCTTATATAGCTGCTCCCTCTCCCGCACGAGAGCCTTTCTATTTATAGGCGGAGCCAGTTACTCATCAGATAAAGAGAGGTTATTCAACAGGCATTAGAGACACGCATGCAAACGAGTAGAGTTTGAATTTACGCGTGTCTCTTATTGGACAATTATCAATTACCCCATTCGATACAGCCAATGAGAGGCCGGAATAATTCATAGTGTTTTTCAGCATGGCAATAATGAAGACATTTTGTGTGATCAGATGGTGTGTGTTTAGCATCAAAAATATTCAATATTATTTATAAGATCACCATCTAAACCCCCTACGCAGCATTAGACGACTGTCTTTTATAATGTTATATAAAATAATCAGACGATTTCGGACTTGAACATATAGAAAATCGGTGTACTGGAGCACAGCCGCCAAAATTTAGAAAAGCAAACCAAACGCATTACCTGCGATTTTTCGTTCTACGAAAAGATCGCAGATAAAAATATCATTCATTTTACAGAGGCGATCAGCTGTTCAACCCTGCGCACTCCCACCAACGTGGTCGTTTCCTGCAACATGGCGGGTCGAGAGCGGAAGTGCCAGTTGACATGCGCAGAAGGAAGCACTTCCGTTATTGGAGTGGACGCCATGGCAACGCAGTGTGGTCCGCTCACTGGCTATAGGTGGTCACATGATCTCAGAGAGGAACCGCTGCAAAGTTGCTCGAGTGAGTGATGACTTCAATCATAATTCCATTTGACTAAAATATATCCCCTTTGAAAACAACACTCATCGACTGATTGGCTCCGAGTGAAACTGAACTTCCGGTTTTCTTTAGAGATGCATCCATTCAGGCGAATTGAAATAGAGACAAAATGCAAAGTAGCACCCCGAAACATTTTTAAAGAGAATGTTCAAATAAATATTTTTGAAAATTTCTTTTCAGAATAATGTTTAGTCGAACAATCAATCGGTTGCACATTTTTGATTATAATTTTAATCTAACACTAATTCTCATTCTTAGGCCAGTTGTCAGCCGTCGGCTACAAACGTGAGATGTCGGTCATGTTCCTCACGGCCGAATGCGACACGAGACCCGAGCACATCGAGGCATTCAAGTACGACTTTGTCTCAACTGTATCGGGTAAGCTTTATTGTTCTAGTAATAAAATTGAAAAATCACATTTCCAATTGATTGCATGCATAAACAATGATATATATTGATTTGAACTTATACATACATATATCCTGAGTGATTCGAAGTGAAAAGTCAGGCATCGCTGCGACGCCACTTCGCGATTTGCATAATTGAACACAGAAATGAATTGTTGGAAAAGAACCGCAATTTCTATTAATTACCCATGTAAACAACCTTACTAAGTTTATATAGCAATACTGGAGTCGATTTCTAGGCTTATCCTATTATGTTCCATCCCATTTCTCATACTGTAGACGTATTGGGCGTGAGTTGCCAGGGCCAATGTCGCATCTCGAACGTGGAACTCATGTGTGGAACGCGCAGGCGCAAACTGGACAAATACACCGCGGGCACGGATAAGCGGATCGTCCAAGTGCGATTTACACTGCATCTCAAGCCCGTCTCACTTAAACGTAAGGGATAATAATTTTTATCTATTTCTACGGATCGAAATATTAACAATTTATATACACATTATTGAATACCAAACCATTCATTTTGTGGTCAAACGTAAAGAAACTGTTAGGACTATAACTGATATTAAAATTTGGAAACCCCAAAGTAATGAAAAGCGTCAGAATTGGCAAAATCAAAGCTTTTCAGGCTTTCTCCTCAAAATTTTCTATATCAACCCAATCTTAATACATCAGTTGCGTATAAAAAAAAACAACTGCCACTTAAGGTTCATACTTAATAAAAATAAATATGACTGTATTGTGCATTTTTTTTTGCATTAATCCAAAGGGAACTGCGATGGTGCGTGTACAAAACGCAAGACGCTGGTGCGAATGAAGAAATCGCTCAAGCTGCTTCGACGAGCTACCAATAAAGACTGGAAACAATTAAGGTGAAAAGAGCATTCTTATAATATTAAACCACAATATAAAATGTCACCACAACTTCACATATACTTCATTACTAGGAAATAATGACATTAAAGCTCAACCTCTGTTATGAATCGCGTTACCGAATTCTACGACACAGTATTGGCTATCGTGCCGTTACTTTCAAATTTCATATTTATTCAGATTGGGTAATCAAGAATACGAGGGAATCCGAGATTCCATGAAGAGAACGAATCCAGTCGCCGAATGTCCGCTCGGCCATATCTTAGTTGGCGATTCATGTGGTTAGTTATACTTTTTGCATTTATTTGATTATAAATCAAACACAAATTGTATTAACACATGATATTTCATATTTTCCTATAGAGTTGTGAAACGATAAATGCGCAATGATTAGAGCCTGATTATAAACTGCACTTTGTCATACGTAATTAATCGTATTATTCTTAAAATTTTCTGTGTCGTGTATCATCGGCAGTTTCTGCTGCATCCGGTACACAACAGTTTTTACTGTTAAATACACATTGCTGCCGCGTCCATTATTACATTTGACAATTAACAACATAATTAGATTCCCTTGTTATATTGGTTTTTTAAATTGCAATATCCAGTGTCGTGTAACATCGGTAGTTTTTACGACATCCGCGATGCCACTGTATGAAAACACAAGGCAACAAGATGTCCTAGCAAATGAGTGAATTCATGAGTGTATAGTACCTTATTATCTAATACTCTTTTATTACTGTCTGTTGCCTTACTATAGTAATCGTATATCTACTTTTCAGTGTCCTGTAGCATCGGCAGTTTCTACGACATCCTAGACGGTTACACATTGCAACCATATGTAATATGAAATTCGATATGGAAAATTGATATCATATTATATTTGTTTTATTATTGCAACCCCTTTTAGTCTCCTGCGGTATCGGTAGTTTCTACGACATCCGGGACGCCACGTGTCAACCTTGTGTCTCCGGTTTCTACCAGGACAAGCAAGGACAGATATCCTGCCTTCCTTGTCCGCATAACCAGCCCGGAGTCGGGTTACCCATGGCAACGGAGGAGTCGCAGTGCAATGGTATGATGAATATTAAACTGTATGAAATATGAATTTGATAAACATGAAAATATTATTTTTCCTCAATGCCACCCCGGGGTTGGGCTATACCAATGGCGACAGAAGAGTCCCATTGCAATGGTATGATGTCGTGTATAGTTCACTAAAATTCACTCATACGAGGTCATATGAGATCGTTATGAGGTGCTATGCAAGATAGGAGAACTTATACTTTAGAGCTTAGACTTTCCTCAAACGATTGGCTTCATGAGTTTGTCATTTTAATCGCACTATGCGAATTTAGCTGCTATTCTTTATGCGTGTCAAAACGAGCTACTCGTGTGAAACATCGGAAAATATAAATCATAAACCATCTGGAGAACGCCTGCATCATAATTTTGTATCATTTTTATTTTTGATTAGCAAAAATAGTACGGTCAGAATGTAATATTTGACGTTTATAGCGTTCTTTGCCTGTATACAGAGCAATGTGAACCAGGCACTTTTTCCTCGACGGGCCTCAAGCCATGCGAACCCTGCCCACATGGATCATACCAGAGTCAGCATGGACGCATTACGTGTACGTCATGTGGACGAGGCGTAAGCACGAGTCGAAGGGGAGCTACGGGGTTTCAACACTGCCAAGTCAATGGTGATAATAATATCTTTCAAAATATATATTATCAAAATGTCAGCCTAGATTACTTGTAAATCATAACCCTTCTATCCAGCAAGAAAAAAAAACATTGTGTACTAAGTACTGGTACTTTTCTATCATTGCACCGTGAATAAAGCGTATAATTTTATTGGTATATGTATATTTGCGTTTGCATACTTTTATATAAATAGCTTTTATATAATTAAAAAAACAATCACGCCCCATTAGACTATATAAAATTTTAGACTATATAAAATTTCACCGAATAAAAACCAAAACGTCACGAAAATCCTTTTCAGCCCATTGTCAGCCCGGCCACCACTATGACTCCGATACCAATTCTTGCGTCGCGTGTCCTCGCAAAGGCTACCAGCCCCTCGAGCGACAGAACGCATGTCGTCGTTGTCCTGGCAACACGATCGCAGACGCGACCGGAAGTACCGATAGTCAGCAGTGTAAAGGTACAAATCCGGTGTTTATAAATATTGCAGTTTAAGGAATCTATTGCGGATATTATAATAATGGAGTTTTTCAAACGGATCTTATACTATTCATGATAAGAGGGTGCCCTTGATGCGCCTCAAAGACCTCTACATAACTTTTGAAGTTAAGTATTATAAAAGTAAGGGCCAAGAATATTAATTATTTAAATCAATGTTTCTGACGTTTGGATATGAAGGGATGATCGGGTTGGGAATAGGGGATCTCGGCTGTATTTTTTTGTTCATAGGAATAGTCATCCTATCTTTACCCTTTGTGATAGCCGACATTTAACATTATAACGCGTGAAATGCTCCATATCTGATTAAATCCGTTTTACAACAGCAACGGAATGCGGTGGCTTCATGGAGAACAACCAGGGCAAAGTGGAGACGCCCAACTGGCCGGGCGAATATCCAATCGACGTCACGTGTACGTGGAACATCAGCCCGCCCAAGGGACGTCGCGTGCTCATCGTGATTCCCGAGATAGATCTGGACGCTAATGGACGATGTGGGGATAAGTTGTCGATGAGGAAATCGGGTACGTTTTTTATTGTTATTCCGTGCACATATTTCCGTACAGTCAAAACGTTATATGCGGTTTTGGTTCTCAAACATGTTCACACGCCAAATTAATATAATGTATAGTTTAGTATGGGAAATGGAATTAAACATAGTAATATGTTAATATTAAATTATTCTCATTAAGTAGTGATAATGCGAAATATGCCGAGTGCGTTATGAACCAATAGTCCATTTTTATATATTTGTCTCACCCATATTTATTTCTGATTTTTGAGCGCAAAACCATTACAAACATTTAAAAAAATCAGTCCCGTGATATCTGACAGTTTTTTTTGCGGCTATCGCAGAAAATGAGAACACACACAACATCACAACCACAAAATCAAGAAACAACACCATTTGTTTAAATCTATATCTTTCAGCCTCCAAGTACTCACTGTTGACGTACGAAACCTGTGAGCCCGCCCTTACCCCTTTGGCCATCACAGCCCACAGCAAGAAGCTCTACGTCCAGTTTACGTCCGATTCCCAGAACACGGCGCAAGGATTTTCGATACCTTACGTCATGTATGACGGTAGGTTTGAAGACGTTTTGTTTTCTTAATTAGGGATGGTTATAGATGAGGGGATGTGAGACTGTTAATGATCTTTGAACTCTTGTCTTTGGATATTAATCGCAGGTTGCAGGCATCAATTTGAATGTAACATCATTTATTATTTGAGGACTCTTCTCGGGTGTTAGAATTAGAAATCAAAGGTAAGGTAACCAGCATATTTATAAAATACGCTTATCGCAATAAATGTTGGACTATGATATATCACTAAAAGTTCGAGATAATAATATATCCGTATTTGTATTTTCCAGAGGAGTACCAAGAACTCATAGAAGACATCGTGAGGGATGGGAGGCTGTACAGTCTTTACCAGCATCAAGAAGTGCTAAAGGTAGGTATCGTATCATACAGTCTATTAAGAATCAGAACGCTGACTCGTCGTATAAACACGTGAAACTTATCTACACCGAACTTATTGCTGGCTAACAGTAACAAAGTTTAGCTTTTGGTAACAATTTTGCTTGAAATGAATAAAATCAAATACAACTTCTTTCTAGGGTAAAAAATAGGCATTCTATGTTAAAATTCATGCATAAATTAACGCTTTATTGATTCATTAAAGCGATTTAATTCATTTTGCTATTAATACAAATTGAACTAAAAATTAATGACTTGATTATTTACTTAACTTATTTGTGATAAAATTGTATGATAGATTAGATTGCATTAGTTTTATAATGTAACAACAATATGTTGCATCTACATATTAATTCATCGCATTGAAATCATTAATATATTCGTAATTTCCATTTCCTATTTAGAACCGAAAGTTATTAGCTGCATTACTAGAAGTGATCGCCGAGCCCTACAAGTACTTCAATTACGTCAACGCGTCAACCTCCATGTTCCCAGAATCCTTCATTCGGCTTCTGCGCAATAAAGTCGTAAGGTTCTTTTCCAGATCTTAGTTTTTTTTATAAATGATGTGTGTTTCCAGATCTTAGTTTATAATGATTATAGATAGATTTGATTTTCCGGATTTTTTAATGATGTATATTTAAATTGAACTACACTGTATGTTATATGCCGATTTTAATCTCTATTACTTAACTTTTGTACATTAGATTTAGAAACAGTATTGCCATGTTTTATTATCATTAAACGCAATAGCGCGTTAGCAAAGACAAGAATCTGTCAAACGATCTCTGATATCTTTTAAGATGTTTGAAACGTCTGTTAAACTGATAGATCCCGGTGTTTGCAATAAACATGGCGTTTTTACTAATAGAATATAAACGTACATGTAGTAGCGATTTTTATCGACCCTTAAAGGAACATTCTTTGCTGTTTATACATGTTTATCATATGTAATGGTATGAAAATACATGAACATACATATTTTATATGTTTGAAGACAATGAGCGATAATATTCCAGATACTTAACAAAATATCTTTATTGAATGAATAAATATATATGAAACTATTATTATGGTTGCATATTTCAGCATCTTTTAAAACTTTGTAGCATTCATAAATAAACTAATATCATACGATGCAACTAGATACATTCGATTAGATAAGTATAATTCCATAAATGAACTTATACAATAAATAGTGGTAAATGATAAGAATAAGTGTAATACAATTATAAAACATGTACTTGTATTAAATATTTATATGCATGAAGTTATGTAAGATATATCTTTATTGATATATTTTTATATATGGACCAAATTAAATTATGACACATGCATGAATAATTAAAACAATTCTGATATATTTTTAAAATTCTGGACAAATACCTTCAATCACTAAATATCATTTTTCAATATGTTTTCTTTCTTAATCACCCTAATATGTTGAAAGTTACCAATGAGTTTTGTATAACACTACTACATTTTGATAATTGATTATGCATTTAACCAGATGATGGTTGACTGCAATAATCTAACATTTTTTCCGTTGTTGATGTTGTATTATACTAAAGTTGCGTATAAATGCTAATGTATATTATTTATAAACCATAATCATAATGAACACAAAATACAAGTCGCATTCTTTAAATTGAACTTTCACCAGTAAGGGTTGTACAGTTAATAATATGAATTATTATATTAAGTGACTAAATTGTATGTTCTTGTTTAGGAAAAAATGTTGATGAGCTTTGGATAGCCGAGGGTAAGGTGTTTCCCCCATTTATGTGATATTGGTGTACATATATCGGCATGTCTGTAAAACTTTCAAAATAACAAACTATTTTTCATGTATACTCAAATCATGTGTATATACTTAATTATACTAAACACAACATTATTAACTGTTTTTCGACTGATCAATTATTTGAGTTTATATATACATGTATGATAAATATCATATGTCAATTTACTTATTTGTTAAAAATATAAAATAATTTACAAGATCTTTTTTCTTATTGTAATTATATTTACTCAAAATTCTGAGAATTTGATGAATTAATCTTATATAAAGAACTATTTTTGCAATAGTATCATGGTACAGACACGCGCTTGCGAAAATGTTCTCTAACACTGCAAAATTCAAAGAAAATATGGTAAGCCCAGGAATATTGGGATTGGCATATTTGCTTTACATTTCGCCGTATCGAAGAAACATTTTGCAAGCGCCCATCCGAAACATTGGGCGAATAAATACTCTAATCAAATTGATATTAAACTTTGACGCAGGGTATACCAAAGTCACACAATGCTTATGCGATGTGAATAATGAATAACTTATTTATCCATATTGTACAAATCGATAAAATCGAAATACCAAAATCTGGTGTGTAACTTTATATATTAATTAATTTACATAATTATATTACTTAATTGTACAATATATCAAGTATCATAGGTACTGATATTATCCTGGATAGATTTTGTAAATATCTATAAGTTTCATCAAACAAAAAAATGATTGATTTCAACTGGGTTGGTTAAAATTTGTAATGAACTATTGAATTTGTTATTTGTAAGCAGTCGTTCATATATTTTTATGAATGGTTTCAGTCGTAGATTAGAAAATAATATTGCATTTAATGATACATAAAAAACTAGCGTCCTTTGTTTGTTATGTTTATGTTAAACTATGCGTTTGTTTTTATATGCTACACCTGAAATATTGTTATAATTATTCTTTACAAACATTTCATAAGAACGTTTACTAGACTAATTAAGCATACAACAAAGGCTGGATTATATATATTTGGGGCTATTAATATTGTAATTGTTATTAATGTTTTTTTATATATCTAAAACTTAACCATTTCAAACCATCTTTCATTCTGTGTTGATGGAGAAATAGGTAATCAAAGCAAAATGTTTAGGGGTAAAAAATGTCCAATATCATTTACATTGTATACCACCTGGACATTTAAAGAGATTTTCAATATTAAGTTTGACTTGATGATAACTGCTAAACCCATAAAATATATTGTTATTGTGTTTAAATAAACAAGTACATATATATAGCAATGAAATACTATATTATTTCTATTGCACGATCGGTTTCAATTCCTTTTTTACTTAGATATTCCGGAATTCCATGATTAAAATAAACACCATTGTATTAATATTTTTAGGAGATTATTTTGATATCAAAAACTAGCATTTAAGTTTATCTCGAGATATTATGCTCCGAAAGATACATTGTTTTTTCTTGTTTTTATTGTTATTTACTGATTGAGTCTTAGAATATGTTTAAAGATGATTCTCTTATAGAGTTATTTTCCAGTATATGTTCTTCGTTTGATATAGATATATCAAACATGCTGCGATAAGATATAATAATTAGATTTTATGTTTTGGTTTGTATTGATTTTCGATTTAGATGATATTTATTTGTATGAATTTGAAGGTATTTTGTAAATATTAGATTTAAATTAAACTTATACATTTCGTGTACATAAAATCTGATTAGAGTCAAAATGCAAAAATCAGATATATATTTCTATTCATATATTGTCAGTCAAGTTGAAAGGCATAATTTGATTAAATTTATTGTAAATAGAATTTGGACATAGTATTTTGAAGTATTTGAATGTGAATAAATCGTACTGCTAAAGCTTACATTTTCGTTGTTTTCTTTGGTAATCAAAAGTTGCATTAACAAAATAGACTCTCACAAAAAACGGCCAACCTTCTCGTTTTCAAACAAGTTTTTTTATATGTTTAAATCACTTCGTTTATGCTTTTCCGCTCCCGGTATATAAACCTTAAACGTTAATAATTGTACACCGATTGCAAGCAAGGGGACATGATAATACCATTATAACTATACAGTAACGGACAACGGAACGTTTGTAACAAGCGAGTTCAAAACCTAAGAAATTAAAATACAAAAATTAAGCAAGCATATTTTATTTAATTGAAACACGCAATTTTAACCAAAGTTAATGGTAAGGAATTCCTTCAAAAGATCCAGACATCCTACTGGATCCAACAACAAATTATGATTTGAGTTTTAGCGCAGCTTTTTACTGTAAGTACTAAATAAGTGTAAAAGGTAAGCGAAAATGCTACAATTTAATTGTATAACAATCATTATTAACAGAAGATTGTGAAAATCACAACTTTATCAAAATGAATAAAGATAAATCACAAAATGCCTTACATTTACATGTTTAATATAACAGTTCATAAGTTGCAATAGTCAGTGATTTTATGATGGTCCTAAATCAAATCATAATGCGACTTAAATACATTTTTGGGAGTTTTGTTTGCAAACAAAACGGTTAAGTAATCCATATTAAGTAAATGGTGGACTCACATTCCAGTATTTTAGGGACGGGGTAGATCTGTGCAATTTGAAGTGTAGTTGCAGGAAGGCAATGTTCATAATCTTCAGTCATTTCTATTATGAACGGGAAATTGATTTTCAATTTTTTATGACTGCGTTCTTCTATTTAGATCCAGTTGTAGTTGGGGATAAAGAATTTCTAACAAAGAAAGAGGTAAATATAAAGCTAGTGACATGTTTAATTGCAATGAAATAAAAGACAGTTTTTCTCTTATGTCTTGTACACAAATTGCAAGCAAGGGGACATGATAGTACCATTATAACTATACAGTAACGGACAACGGAACGTTTGTAACAAGCGAGTTCAAAACCTAAGAAATTAAAATACAAAAATTAAGCAAGCATATTTCATTTAATTAAAACACGTAATTTTAACCAAAGTTAATGGTAAGGAATTCCTTCAAAAGATCCAGACATCCTACTGTATCCAACAACAAATTATGATTTGAGTTTTAGCGCAGCTTTTTACTGTAAGTACTAAATAAGTGTAAAAGGTAAGCGAACATGCTACAATTTAATTGTATAACAATCATTATTAACAGAAGATTGTGAAAATCACAACTTTATCAAAATGAATAAAGATAAATCACAAAATGCCTTAAATTTACATGTTTAATATAACAGTTCATAAGTTGCAATAGTCAGTGATTTTATGATGGTCCTAAATCAAATCATAATGCGACTTAAATACATTTTGGGAGTTTTGTTTGCAAACAAAACGGTTAAGTAATCCATATTAAGTAAATGGTGGACTCACATTCCATTATTTTAGGGACGGGGTAGATCTGTGCAATTTGAAGTGTAGTTGCAGGAAGGCAATGTTCATAATCTTCAGTTATTTTGTTTATGAACGGGAAATTGATTTTCAATTTTTTTATGACTGCGTTCTTCTATTTAGATCCTGTCGTAGTCGGGGATAAAGAATTTCTAACAAAGAAAGAGATAAATATAAAGCTAGTGACATGTTTAATTGCAATGAAATGAAAGACAGTTTCTCTCTTATGTCTTGAAAGCAAAATTATATCACAGGCCAATTAACATAACATGTGGTTAAATTATAACTTTAACATCATTATAATAATACATAACTCCAAATATTCCTTGTTCAGATACTGTGCTAACAATGATGAAACCATTCACAATAAAACTGTATTCGTTAAAATGATTATTTGTTTATAGTTAAGTGTTGACATATGCTTTATACAAACAGAAGCAAGCTAACATTTGACACTGTTATTGAAACGATATCGCCTACAACCTATGCGCGTCCCATGTTATAAAATATGAATCGATGTAAAAAAGTATATTTATGTCATAAAACTACATATAAATTTATATGTATAAACTCATCACTCATACAAACTCATTTCACACTCATGAATAAATGAAAATGCCACATCTAGCAAGCATAGAGTATAGTTTTTGAATGATACTAACAAAGTGATACCAAGTGATTGTGACTTAGATAAAGGATAAACAAACTGCTTAAAAGAGACAGGTAAAAAGTAAAGCTAACACAAGGTACATTTTATACAGTCCCGTTTGCAGGGATCTGGTCGCCGCACCTAGGTATTCCGAGGAATAACTCAGAAATCTGAAGATATTTCTCTGCGGTGCACCGAGTTTAGGAGACTGTCTTATGAGTGCTTTATTGACTTGAGGATTTGTGTAAATAGAAGATCTCAAGTGGGCTTATCTATGTCAGGGCGGCATTTATTCTCAAAACACCCCTTTTACTTCATACCATATAATCAAAATCGAAATGTAAAATACTCACATATGAACATAGAAGTAGCAGTTAAGTTTTGGTTTTTGAAAGGCGGTCCAAATTCTGCATTTTCTATCTTCAGTGAATTTAGAGGGGGCATCGGCGCTATCCCTCATGCATTGATACCCCCCATGTTTTGGTAGGAAACCAACCCCCACCCCCCTATAAATGGTTTTCCTCAATTAAACATATGTTTTTCCCAAGATGACGTCAAAATCGCATCAAATGTTAAGGGCATAAAATAACGTTATCAGAACGGTTTGTGAAAGTTTTCCTTAGATTGTTTTTACTCCGTATCGTAAATGAATGGTTGGCAAGACTACCGAGCATAGAGTGGGATCCAAGGATTACGCTAATTCCTCACACGAATGTTCAATACGCAACAAAGGGACAATAATGTACCGCTATCCCTTTGTGGCTGTAACACCAAAGGATAATCTATGGATTAGGATTAGCACGGTCATGGATCAGTGTCATTGTTGCGCTTGTAATAAGTTTTGAATATGCGAGGCTACAATATTAAAAGCAAAATAATCCCTTAATCCAAATGCAATAGTCTTATGTTAATATAGTTGAAGTAACATCATACACTCAAATAAATAATAAACCAAATAGAAAAACACTATGGGGGGTTTGTTTGTAAATCAAATTTGATTTCAAAAGACCAAAATTTATATCCGATGAAATTGTGAGTATAAAAACCCCAATATTTTTGCAATGACTTCATATTACATTGTTTTTATCAGATTTTATAATACTGGGCTTTTCTCCACTGGGATATTCTCTAAATGGACTTTTCTCCACCTGGGTTTTTCTCCACTGGGCTTTTCTCCATTGGGATTTTCTCCGCTGGGCTTTTCTCCGCCCACCGGATTCTATATATAAATAAATAAATAATAAATACTTATTGTGTTCAGGTTTGGGTATATGATAACACGTAATTGCATTATTAATGAAAAGTCCTATTGACACAGATAAGCACACACGGGGTTATGTTTACATAAATCCGCAGGTCAACATATCACTGATAAGACCGTCTCCAAAACTCGGTGCACCGCAGAAAATATCTTCAGATTTCTGAGTTATTCCTCTAATACCTAGGTGCGGCGACCAGATCCCTGTTCACAGGACTGTATGTAAAAATCTTATTTCGTATAAATTGTGAAACAAATGTTTTAACACAGGAATAGAAATACCACATCTAACAAGCATAAAGTATCATATTCTAATTGAGACTAATTAAGAAAAAATTGCCAAATGATTGTGACTCAGGTTAAGGATAAACAAAATATTCAAAAGAGACAGCTAAAACGTAAAGCTAACATAAAGTTGATAATGTAAAAAAAAAATAAAAAAATAAAGCGTATCTCGTATATGTATTTCAATAACAAACGTTTAACACCGTTAACTTGGTGGTAAGTATTACTTAAGTACACTTCAATAGTTATCGGAAGCGAAATAATCATATAAAAATACTTTGAACTAAGGATTTTCAAAACAATGAAATGGTTCAAACGATCGTTAAAATCATTAACAATTACCTCAACTTAAGCTCAAATTTAACAACACATAACACAAAATATACCTTGTTTTTATGTTGTCCCAATAACGATAGACCCACTCATTATTCAAATGTTATATTTCGTTTGGAGTTTGGTAATAATCATTTGGTAACAATTGTTCATTAGTGATTCAAACAATTATGAACAAGGTAACATTTGGTACTGATATTGAACAGTATTTTTGCTGCAAGACTCATTACTCATTACTCATACAAACTCATTTTATACCGCGGAAAAAAAAACACATTTAACAAGCATAAAGTATCATATTTTGATTGAGACTAACAAATTGATACCAAGTGATAGTGATTCAAGTTAAGGATAAACAAACTGTTAAAAAGAGACAGCTAAAAAGTAAAGCTAACACCAAGTTGGTCATGAATAAAATATTAAAGCGTATCTCGTATGCATTTCGAAACAAATGGTCAACACACGTAACTTGGCGGTAAGTACTAAATGCACTTAAATGATTACCGGAAGCAAGTGATAACAAATATAACAATACTTTGAACTAAGGATTGTCAAAACAATAAGATGGGGCTTTCCGTTATAGATATGTGAATTTCATTAGACTTACATATCTACTTCGCCTGCTTTTCCGCACCTATATCACTTGGACAGAACCTTTTTTGGTCGGTTTATGAATCAAGCTATCACGGCACATTTATATGGGAGGTATGCATAAACGCAACAAAAATTGCGAAAAAAACGTTAAATGCATACACCATAGCCGCTTTCAGGTGTTTAGGATATATAGAGAATCATTTTGCGTATTAATAATTTCCTCCGGAATGATTCCTGGACATCGAATGTATCTATCATTGATTTTCATTGATAAATTTCACGAATATATTCACTTTATACAAATACATAATGAAACACATAATGCAGGTTAGACATGTAATCAACATACACCAACATACTTGCGAAAATATTCCGTCCACCCACAACTCTTTTTAATCTTAAAAATCTAATTGAACCGATATCTAGAATGATGTAGCCTCTTTAAGATTTTTCTCTCTTAATTTTCTTTGCATTATTATTTATCCTTTTTTGTTCTTTTTTTCTTGTAGAATTTATCTACTCATTTATTTTGGGAAGACGATTGTTGTAAATCACCACGGGATCCTGATCAGAAGTGTGTTTAGACAGCTCTCTTACTTCTTCACGTACTTTCTGGAGGCACCTCACAATCGACAGATTTATTCCTATAAATGAAATCAAGCAAATATCTGATAATGAATGTTCGGTGAAATAATCACAGCTTCACAGTCTTGTTTATGGTTAGTTTTTTTTTGTTTTTAGCTAGTTTACCATAATTAATGTACATGTACTTCGAATTCAAAAAAATATATATTATAAAAATGATCAATTTCATGGTGTTCGACTAGTTTAACATCGCTATTGATTAATTAGTTACTAATTCACAGTTGTGCCTTTTAAACTATATCTTGAATGCATACCATAATGTAAAGCTATGGATGTTTTCGTTTAACAATATGCCATATTTATTCATATTCGAGCTATCAATATATACAATATATATATATATCGTTTTGCCCTACCTGGTCCCATATCGCTATAGTAGAACACATTGCGGCAAATCGACGATACCACTAATGTACCATGTCGAGAGTGACGGAAAGAAATCTGATTTTCCGACGCCGCATAGAATACAATAAGATTCCGTTTTGGTCGAGGTTGCTTTCTCATCCATGTGAAAGACATTTGTGAAGGACGTGTAGGATTTTGAGGACATTCTTTTTCGTCCCCGGGTCCATCTTGGGATAGGAAGGATTCGACGTCATATTCGGAAGTTTCAGTGAGACCAGTGGCTGGTGTGTCCTGTATCAATATATAATATCAAATATATCTAATTTTATCGTTTTAGTCGAACTTGCTTGTAAATATTGATTACATTTACTTTGAAAAAAATCCATATAATGAATCACAATAAAAACACTTAATTAAACACCCTTACCTCATTTGTTCCGCCTGGAGCAAACCGATCAACGTTTCGTCGACGATTTCTCCTTTCTTTCAATGAGCAAGATCTCTCTAAAAACATTATATATTATTGATTAAATAAATTATTGGTGAATATTTTGACTTGCAGTTTATCAAAAAATAAACACAACAGTTACTAGGGACATCATAATATTTCTAGCTTGTATAGATAGACCTTTACGCCGCGTTTACGGAAACAAAAAAAAACAGAAACAAAGCTTGAAACTGAAAATTCAAAAGCCACTTTTGTATAAAACATAACAATCAATCCCTTATGTTCAGGCAAAATACGAGCTTTTTAGCATTTTAACTGGCCTTTTTTACGAACGCAGTCTAAGGTTATATGTTTTGTTTTCTTTTATAACAAAATGTCACATATCACTCACTCCATGGTGGTTTCGGTATGACCCTTCCTCCCTGGCAGGTACAAATATAAAGGAATGATTGCATCTTTGACATTGCGCATCCCCTTGATTCCATTGCTCCGATTATCTTTTCTACGCCTATTAACTCTCCGTCAACTCCTTTGAAATATTATAAAGTATTGCAAATTAAGTTATATATTTGCATTAATTTAATATTTTAAGTCCATATTTAAAATATACATGTACATGTTTAATACGCATGTAAAAAATACGTGGATTTACATATAGGCGTGCGCGGTGGACACCAACGTTCCGCCCTTATATGTTACAGCGAAAAGTTGATTTCAGCGAAACTATAGTTTCGCTAGCAAAATGTTATTATTTTCTGGTGGTGTTGGTTGAAAATAAACCATTTTTGATACTTTAACATTTCCATCTAGTGTTTTGCCTCTTATAATTATGGTTGATGTTATATTTGGATAAAACTGTGCGAATCAGTGACATAAAGCATAAAGATAAACTGCAATTAAAAGTCAAATAAATAATATTTCGAAACAGAATGCTGACATGGCTAGCGCAACCTACTTTCGCTCTAGGTTTCGCTCTAACATAAAATGCACCAAAAAGTAAGATTGCATTCCGGTATAAATAATAACTAACACTATCTACAACGGCTATTCGAATTATTCGAATACATAGAAATACCATTAACAAGAATTGACCGGTTCGAATTACCTTGGATTTTTCCGACTGTTCCATGGCTCAGTACAAAGAAGTGGAAACTCTCTAGATCGTCCATAATTCTTGATTTGTTGTAAAGTACCATGATATCAACCAGAAATGTTGATGAACAATCTTCCCATTCGTGAACGAGATAGCCCAGCAGACCAAAACAATCCCGGATCTTTCCTGTTGGTTGAAAACAACATTATTTATTAGGGTGTGTTCAATGTAAAAATTGTGCTTTTTTAATTCAATTATTAAATGTGATTTGTAAAAGAGTATTGTGAACTAAACTATACATGAGAAAGAGTTTTTTGAAATACTATTTCTATAATTTGCCGTTAAAATCAACGACTGAAATGAGAAAAAAACATAAGTACATGCAATTTAGCTGTTGTTATTTTCAATAGAGTAAACAAAATCTTTGGATTAATTAATAAGAATGATATACATGTAGACTCACTGCAGTCTTCATTGGAGCCACATCTAATGTCGTCCCTCCCTTTGAATCTGTTATTACTCGCCACCACCACAATTCCTTTCGCAGGCTGAGGTATAGACTCGCTATACCTTGGACGCAACTTGCTATCAGGTGGGATCCAGCTATCGGAGATATGATCTTCAAATATCGGACAATCGTGGTTCAAAATGAACAAGGTGGTTTCCCACCAACAACCGTCACAATTACACTCCGTTCTCTTGCGCATGTGTTGCCTATGTTTGCGATGTTTGATTGGGCACGGAGTGATGTGATAGTATCTTGATTCATATGGTGCCAGCTGGAATGTACCAAAACGTTTTAAAGGGCCTTCTAGCTTGTCTCGATACCATGTCACATCGTTCATGTGATAGTTGATATAATCTGGTCTGTTGGAAATGGGTATTTTTGGCGCAGTAGGGTCGGATCTGGACACACTATTTGGATCGCTGGTAGCCTCTTGATCATTTTCGCGGTTGCATTCTTTTATCTTCTTTGGTTCCTGGCTTGATTTAGTAGTTTCCGCCTTGATATAGGACAAAGTCATCTCAAATTTGTCCTGATCTTTCGGTCCGATGTTGTGGTCGGCCGAGTGAGATTTGCGCCATGCCTCTATTTTCATTTTGGGTCGTGCTCCTTTTGTTAACCAGTCCCTAGCTTTAGTGTCCTTTGAATTTGATTCGCCTTCAAATGGTTCTTTTAAGTTGCTGGAAGTATGGTTTTCTTTATGTTGTACACCTCCTATAGCGTTGGAAGCAGATTTATTGGGCACGTCACGTGTTTTCGTTTTAGGGGGTTTAGCGTTGTTTTTGGTCATGCCAACCTCACCTCTTACATCCTCTTGATCTAGATAAGTGTCGAGATTAGACTTAATATATGATTCCGGGTTAGGGATGTCTTCGTCGTCCGTTTTAATGTCTATATCGCTTGGATCCGGGTTCGTACCCACACTGTAGTGGTCTAGCTCTTGGGATGCCTTATTCGCATTACTTCCGTCATTTCCGTCGCTTCTATCAGAATCGCAAGCCAACAAAAATCGTTCATCAATAGCATCACCAACTTTATTCATGTGTTTCCTACTTAAACTTCCATTACGATATTTGATTCCATCACTTGGGTAGGAATTCGACATGAGGGAACTGTTTTCAATATCTCCATAAGCTTCACGACTATCATCGATATCATTTCGTACTTGGACGCTTTGCGATTGAGAATCGATGATTCTTTCTGACGAAATCGGCGGTTGAGGTAGGGAGAGTGAACTACTAATCGGCCATCTGGGTTTGCCCACTACACATGGAACTCTTGGAAAGGTTGGTGAAACTCGGGGAGGGATCATTTGTTCAACTAATATTTGTCCATCTTTATCTGCGACTGGATGGTTGAGGGACGGTTGGGTATCGCAAACAACTTTAGAGGAAACTTTTCCTTCTGTTGGCTGAACGCTCTCGGACTGAAGTGATTCAGTTTCTTTCTCTGGTTGATAACTCTTAGATGGCACTGATGTATTTGTATTGTTGAATTGCAATTCACTTGATTGCGGATAATCGCCATTCGACATAGCAACCTTGGCTTGTTCCATCGCATCAACCATTGGACTCAGGTTTTCTTCCGGATTTCGTTCAGGATTCGTGGCTTTAAAAGTGATCATGTCTAAACACTGTGCACTTTCTTTGGATATTCTCACATAACTATCCAAGTGCTCAGTCGGCTGTATTTTACTATCGCTACCCGGTTCTCGATTCATAGTGAGGCAGTTTTCTTGCGATTCGACGCCGCCATTCTCATGATGTTGATATGGCGAGCTGGACAATGGTGTAACATCCCTCGGAATAGTATCGGTAATAGCAGTGTGATTTTCTTTATTAATTTCTGTGTCCCTTAGATGTTGTGTGGTTATATTTTCACAATCATTTTGGGTGTTCTCCGTTACTGGTTTGCTTGATTGACTGTTCTGTTCCCAGTGATGCAAAATGACGTAGTTGTTCGATGCATTGTATGACACAGTGTCTAAAATGGAAGGTGTTGGTTTGCCCATTCTTCTTAAAGATGTACAACACACGGATACCTGAAATACAAAACAAATTACAAAAATTAAATAGGGTAATTTCAGATGCAAAAATGTGCAATCTATTCCATTAAGAAAAAATAGTTTTTAGTGATTATATTGAGCACTACGTACCGCAAAAAAAGACAAAAACGTAATTCATAATTTTTTAAATCAATTTTTAAGGTTTTCTCGCACGATCAAATTCGCCTTGTATGTAATTGTTGATGTTTTTTGTTGATGTTTTTTAACTAGATGATGTCAGTGAGCAGCAGCACCCGAGCAATTGCGCTTGACCATCTTAACATGACGTCGAGCAACGTCAATATGTATTATAGCAAACATGAAGGTTTTCCGGACGTTATTTTCTTTACGGACGTATAGACAACGTTATGCAACGTCGAAATAATATTAACAGGAACGTTCATCGACGTCGGGCCAAAAACTCCTGTTCGGCCGCAAATGCCATTAGCCTTGCCGAATAGATTATTGTCGCGAACTCAATTTAACAAACAACTTGTATATGCTTTAACAACTGATATATGTGTTATCTCTAAACAGCTTCTTTGATTTTATTTTGTTATGCCGATAATGCCGATATAACAAGTGCAGATATTATGATGAACACCCCACAACGCATTTTTTTAAAATGTGTAATATTACCTTAAAACAATATTACACTAACAAACAACAACAAAATAATGTTTTTTTTTTACTTTAGAAGAATTGTAAAAAGGTGTTCACTCTTTCTAAGCCCCTTCCTAAAACTTTTTTTTGAGGAACAGCTCGTGGAGTGGTCCTTGTTTTTTTTTGGTTTGGACAAACGGATTAAATAAGGGGTCTGCTCACATTGGAGGTTTTTTTCTAGCTTTTAATAACAAGACAAAAAGCTCCAAAAGTTTTAAATTTGGCAGTCTCGAAAACTTAAATTCGCTGTCAGGTGATGTCCCAGCGAAACGAACAATTTATGGGAAGGATGTCAAGCAAGTGCAAATAAAATGTGTGCTGTTAGTGAAGTGACCTAGTTTGTATAGATTTAAGTACCTTGTAAGTTAAATACGATATCTATATGGCGATAGTAATATGCAGTTTTCAATGTTTTCTTTCGTTTTAATTTTCATCGTGACCTTGTTATGATTTTTATAGTTGTGTCTCGTGTTCGCTATGTGTGTGAAAAGACTATATTGAAATATCATTTTATCAAAATTATTGCTACTGCAGAATCCTAGTTAAAAAGCATGGTTTTTTAACGATTATAAAGAAATTAAATTGCCTTTCAGAATAAAAAAGACTGAACTAAATGTAGATAATCTAGCTGCAGTTGCATTCCGAATTGCAAGAATCTCATCCGTCTCTAAATATGCCCCATGTTTCAAATGGGAGCCGATTTCAGGGTCAACCATTCACTTTACATGGTGGACTTTGCCGTGTTCAGCCCTGAAATCGGCTCCTATTCCCAACATGGGGATAGCATGAAAACCGAAATTCACAATGGACATATTTGTAGGTCATAAACAGCCTTTATTGGTAATTAAGTGGTAATTACATATAAAATATTTGCAAAATATATGCATGACATTGCTCACGCCATGGTTTATATATGAGGCCACCATATATATTTATGTATAATGTTTTACTCATTGCATATACACTGAGTTGCATGTCTACTTTTCATGTTAACCAGAAAACCTTGAAAAATCAACTTCACATTATCGCACAATCCTGATAATCATATAGCTCGATTGATTAATTTTTTTCACACTAAATAACATATTTACCTAGTTATGCCGATTTGATATCCTTTCTAAAATTGGATTTTTACAACTTTATTCTAACCGGAAATAAATCATGTCTTTTTGTGTGAGGCATGTGTTTTGTTCGATAACATTGCTGAGCTTTTGCGCAGGACAGAAAATTGTACATGTGATCAGCACTAAGATGGTTCCTTCATCGTTCTAATAGAACGCGCGATGCCTCCTGAAAGGCTTTGGCTCACGTAATCATATTTATATTTCCATTATTTTATTTTGTAAATATAATTATCTGATGTTAAGTTTAAACTTTTAAAATATAAACATTTGAAATGATTTTGTTTCTACATCATGACTGTGACGAACACACCATACTGCAATGTAAAATACATACAAGAGCGCCCTATAGAAGAAGATCACATAGGTTTTTCGTTTCCAATCGTTTTTTTTTTTTTTTGACGAGTGACCTCTGCTTACGGCTTACTGTGGAAAAAATGACGGCCGGTAGTGGACTTTAACAGGACGTCAGGACGTGACGTTAAGAGGGAGTGATTAGGACGTGGCTGTGTCGAGCGGGATAAATTCGTCATGACATTGCACCAAAGTAATTGCTGCATATACGACGAAAAAGGGCTTTCCAAAACTTTCAACAAACGCCAAACATATTTTTTTTTCTTTTCTCAACGTATTGTCAGCTATTTAGCGCGAGCACCACCATTAATTCCGTAGATAATAACTATTTTGATATATCTCCCAGTAGTTTACGTCATAACCGCCAAGTCGACCCTTTCCGATATCATAGTTGTGTCCTGCCTGATTGATGGTCTCCGTATTATTTTATAAATCAAATGGCATCAAGTTACGTTTTAACTAGGTATCTGACGTATTTCTCACTTCCAATTCCATCGCGAAAATAAAGACATGAAAACATTGGTATAAGTTCACATTTCAACGTCCGTTTTACTTTGTTCGACGTCATCTCGGCTTTTGAATGGGCACGCCCGTTTTTTTTACAGTTAAGACCTATTTTGCAAAAAATCACACCCCGTAATTAGCTTACGTCATAACCGTCAAGGCTATCCTTCCAAAATCCATCCTTTGTGTCTTGCCTGATTTTTCGTCCTCGCATGTTCATAAATGAAATGACGTCCTGTTAGGGTATAGACTCTGTTTAGGTATCTGATGCATGTCTAGCGTCCGATTACATCGCTAAATTACGCCTGGAAAACGTTTGTATATGCCAACATTGCAACGTCTGTTTTACCTTTTTGACGTTCTGATGGCTATTTTGAATGTCGAACACATCCTTAATTTTACAGTGAATAACTATTTGACAATAAATCACATCACTAAATTAGGTATTACGTCATGTCCGTTAAGACGATCCCTCACTAATCAATCATATCGTCCTTCTTGATTCCTGATCGTCGTATGGTCATAAATCAAATAACGTCCCATAATCAAGGTACTTTTTCTCTCTCAGGGTTGCGTTTAGATGGTTGCTTCATGTTAAGGGGTGAAACCAGAGCATAACTCATTTGTGAATACAGATTTGTACATTAAAGTTTTATAAAATGCTGAAATATTAGATCTGCAAGTATATAATAATGGTATGCCTAAATTTATACTTTATTGACATTTAAGACGAAAACTAATATGCTTATTGATAAATAAAATTCCCACTGTTAACAGTGTTAATGTATGGAAGCCGTTTCGAGCAAAGAACAATATGAATAAGTCTAATTCTGTTTGCGTTGATATTCATAGGGAACATCGTCGGGCAAACCATTGGCGCCCCTGTTGGCTCATATATGCTACATTATTTTGCAGTCATTTCGTATTTGTGATCCATTATCTTTGAGCTAAGTCGGCTAAAGTACTCGGTCAGCTACATTTATAAAAAATATTTCACAGGTACCTCTGCTGCGCCCAGGGGTTGTACAATATTTTAATTAATGGACTGATATCGTACTTATATTCTATACCTTAAACCTACTATGACGCCCTCTTCCGTAGCGCTTTCATATCTTATATGATATTGGTGCCCCCGTCGTTTTATTATTGTCTGTTTGTGCAACAGTTGCGGTCATTCCATCTATATAATTAGTTGTTTATAAATAGAATTAATCGTCTTGCACAAACAAATTTTAACTAAAAATACATGTACGTATAGGATAAAGAAGGAGCTCAGTTCATTTATTAAAATATTGTATAATTCCGAGGTGAAGTAATGGAGTTGACCGGGTACTTTTGCCGACTTAGTTTACTGTCCATTATCTAAAATAATGGATCATGAATGCAACGGGAATCTAAATTTATATTCTATCACGTATTGTAGAGTATGCTTCCTTTTTCGATAAGCCAAATGCTGTAGTGGCAAGTAGGATCTGTCTTTGACATTAAGACACTGCTCTGATTGTGATTGATGATTGGAAGTCATTTATGGTTGAATGTCAATCCTTCCTGGATGGTTTATGTGATTTCAGTTTTTTTTATTAGCGCGAAATGAGTGTAAAAAATATTAAAATTGCAAAACAGGCCTTGAATTTATTTTCGGCGAAGCACGAAATGTAATGATTTTCGCCATGTATCAACAATTGTACACACTCATCGACGATGGTATTCAACTCAAACATTTTGTCAGCGCCACTTTACATTGCTGTCGTTAGGGCTTTGCCACACGGAAACTTAGAGCTTTCCATTTTTTATCTTATCGAACCGGGGTTTTCAATGAACTCAAGAACGCTCGTTGCGTTTTAGAACGCTTTGCGTCCTTTTGAGTTCGTATAAACAATATATTTTCAACCTTTAATTTGATGAAAACATGTTTGGAAAGGCTTCCCGTGTGGCCAGGCCAGGAGGATAAGGGCCGAATTCTTGGTTTAGCAGTCTTCTGTAAAGTGATGTCAAATTGATTGGAAAAATCCTAGGCAATTCCTCTGATTTATATGTTAGGAGTACAGCATAATGGCTGCAACATCGAAGGGTGATGCAAAGAGATTCCAGACAGTATTGGAATTGTCACATTAATCTGTCTACCAAAATCCACTCAATGAGAACAAATATCCTCAATGTGTATATCCATGTTTATTGATATGATAGTTATTTATTACTATGTGTTTATATATATATTTGGACGTAAGGGGTCTGGCGACATTAAATACTTTTTCCAGCGTTTTGTTTCCAAATAAACCATTCTTTATATAATTTTCATAACAATACTTGAACGAAAAGCACTTCACGAGTTGTTCCCCAAAAAAGGTGTTCCCCACCAAATTCCAGTTGGCTTAGAAATTTTGAGGAAATTCATTCTAGATTGGAGATTTAAGCAGATTGAGGAACACCTTTTTGGATCATTTCCTTATTTTCGTAATAAATATTGATAATAATAATTTCAAAATTAATCAAAACTGCATGTAATTGTATAATAAATTGTTATTTACAATATATGATAAGTAATCTAGTTATAATCAACATATCAATTTTTGCAAAAGGTGTTCCTTTTCTGTTCCAAGCTGGCTAGAAAAGGAAAAACAGCCCAGCTGGCTTGGAAAAAAGGAACACCTTTTTGCAAATTTGAATGTTCAAAAACCATTAAATTGTTGCTGTTCATACTTATAATGTTGTTTTAAGGCGATTTAACAATTTTTTGAAAAATGTGTCGTGGGGTGCCATTCTTGAGCGCTCGTTGCATTTTTAAGCACATTCTGGTATTTGATTAGTTAAGATAAGCTATTCTTAATTATTCCTTAAGCGGGTTACAAAAATAAATATTTTTTTTTATTAATTTAAAAGGAAGACAAACGGATCAATTCAAAAAGTCGCCATCATCACTTCCCACACGATATGTTGACTTTAGCGTGTTCTTAACCGAACAGACTGATAGACAGACACACAGACAGACGGACTGACTAACGAAAATAACAGCAGGAATAGCCTCCATAAAAATTGGTTGAGGGTGAAAATCCACTACACGTATTCCATGTAATGTCCCGAAATATACTGGTTATTTTCTTGGTATTTGTAACTCCGATTCCTGGGCTAATTTTATATGGAGTGCAAAGGCCGATTTTAGGGTAAAAATCCGGTTGCTGCTATTTTGGCCTATTTTTGTTCATTGCATTAACCTCTTTTTTTAAATATATAAAGTATATTTACATCTAAATGGCTAAAACTTAATAAGCTATTCACATCGTCAATGTTACAAAACCGAAATAAAACCAAAACATGATTTATTCCGAGCACATCAATTTTATGTTTCCAAAGATAGAAACGAAGTGGCAAAGATTCTTTCTGCTCGATTAGATACAGTCTGTGTCACTGGCCTCTTATTTATTGAATTCTTCAATGTTATCATATAGAAGTTGACTAACATTGTTTGATAACCCTTTTAATCCCCAAAAACAATAAAATTGTATTGCTGGGAAATAAATCAGATTTATCATTTTATATAATGATAAAAACAACTGGAAACAAATAGTTAGCGATTAAACGCTTTATTGTTGACTGTAAGTTTATATTTTTTATTTTATAACTATGTAGCTGGTGGTAAAATAAGTAGAAAATTAAGCTAAACAAAATTGAGTTGATTTAAGCAAAAAAAAATCAGAATTGAGATGGAAATTGAGATGGAAACATACGGGTAAGCACTTGTCATTCTGGTGGACATTACAAAAATGATTTATTTGATATATTCTTATGTCTGGTTGCAAATTACGATTTTTAACCCAAAAAGGGTAAAGTATCGCTCCTAGCTGCTGTTTGGCTTCCATAACGTTATTTATTGTTTATATTGAGCATAAAACTTGTCCTACTACGGCCGAGTAAAAGTATTAGCGTTGTCATATCTGCCCTCTAGAAGCCATATACCAGGAATTTGACAATGAATATTATCAATAACGTTATTTTGAACAATGTTGGAATGTTAATATTTTGAACATTTATGAACTGATAAGAAACACGTATTTTCAAGATATTCACATATGCTGCTTGGTTCCAACATCGGCAGTTGCACTCGGCCACTGGTATAGGCTTTGGTGCAGACTTTGTTCCATCCTAAATATCAAGTATAACCAAGGGATTAGATTTCAGATTCTCTCATTATACTGAAGTTTAATTGAGATTTGAAGTTTTAAGCTGGAAATGGTGAGGCATTTGTGGATCAATGCCGTCCATATACAATGGCGCGCAGTTCTAACCCTACAATCTCTCTAGCGTTTAGCATTTAACGTTTAAGGGTTTAAATATCAGAATATAGCGTTTAAAGTTTATCGTTCAAAGTTAAACGTTAAGCGAGGTCACGTAATAAGGGTGGGTATATGAACGAAGTTGCTTTGGTGTAGCATGAATGAGGCTTTAATTATATAAAATAAGACTAATTAAGATACTTGTGTTTGTAAATATCGGTTGGTTTCCCGGAAGCCAGGGTATTCTTGTTGTCATGATAAACACTCAAAATTACATTTCTATACACAACTCACACAGGTAGGTACATTTTGTGTATACAATGCTTATCGTTTAACGTTTAACGTTTATCGTTCAAAGTTTAGTGTTTAATGCTGAGAGTTTATGGTTGAACGTTTAGCGTCTTTACGCTTATTGTTTAGCGTTTAGCGTTTTCCATGTTTGGTTAGAAACACGCGCGACTGTATTGACTAACATACAAGATTGAGTAAAAAATCGAAATCGGTACAAAATAATGCTGAATCTGGGTTTAGATGAAAGTAAACACAGCTAAAACCTAGAACTATCTTTCGCTGTAGTGGCTATAAACAAATACCACGCTAAATACACGTACAGTGTCAATTACGAGATGGTTTTAGACATGACCCTGACGCTAAATATCATTAAAAGACAATATTCCTGACATTTATAGAGTCTAAACAGTCACAATACTTCAAATTGTGACGGAAACTGACTTCAAACTAAACGTCATATTTTTGGTTAATGAGTTGATCCATAGGATAATAAGATAATTCAGATTGGGTATTCTATTATGAAGGTAACCCATGAACAAAAGTGTAAACTTTGTTTCTCTTTTCGTTCAGTTCGTCTGTTTTGTCGTAATTTTGTATTTGCTTTGAAATATTCCCTTTTAATACTTTGTAAATTAACAAATAGGGTAATATATAAATGATTTTATCATCACTATTCACATTCCCATTTACTCCAAATTATTCGTAAATGTCATCTTTTATTCAATTATTACAAATGTCAGTTATAGGACATTACACAATCACATATCTACCAATATGCAATATCCAATCCTACAAGTAACTTAACCCTTTGTTCTATCAATACCCATTCAATACTATCGGGATAATATGTCATTCAGTCTGAGAAAAATTTCACCATGCTTAGACAAGTTATTTCGCATTCAAAACAATCGGGTGCTTTTTATCAAAGTGCAGTTAATGCCTCATCAATGGACAGACGGATTTCCGTCATTTGTTTGTGATTCTCCTACAAATGAGCACATTGCTATTTGATCTATATTTATATTCAATTGTGGTATACTTCGGTTAAGAAATAAATATGTTGGGAATATACAGTGTAGTGGGTGGGTGAAAAAACATCGACAATATTCGGTTTGATGTGTTTGGCAATTATAGAATATTTTACATTTCTGCCATCAGAAAAAGATGAGATATTTCCAGATGTTAATTCTATTCAACATAAAAAAAGGTTACTTTAAATGTTGCATCAATGTTGATTACAGGATGCTCAATGATGAACCTAGACCTATACCACTGTTATTCTCAAGCCAATTGATTGTGACAGAAATGTAAAATATACTTCGCAAAATGTTGGAAAACTATACAAAGGACGTCAAGGGATAACAAAAACCTGTCAAGCTAGAAAAACCAAAAACCAAGAAAAAAACTTGAAAAAAAAAAAACATAATTATGATTTTACAAAACTAAAATTGTAACAAAAAGCAAAATATCCTCGTTTTAGAAGTTGCGTATGCAACAGTAACATTTTAAACATTTAAACAAAAACAACACAAAATCCAAAGTAAGTACGTTCATTTTTGTTAAACGCCACAACGCACAAGTTTAGTCGCAGCATTTGGTGATGACACTTAATACCCTCATCGGGCATCGTTTATTAAAATATCCCTCAACTATCAAGTATCCCAAAATCCCATATTCACACTATCAGAGGACCAAAATGCCTTAAAGCGTGTCAAGGGACACCACACTCTCGTACTCCTCAATCGTGAAGCACGTTGGCGGAACGTTATGATGCGACGCGAGGACGTTGAACGTTGTCATTTGTGTGTGACAGTGAATATCATGCTGACATATTCTTACTCTTCTTACGACATTCTTATTATGTCGTTGCTCTATACAAGAAATAACAGCTGTATATGATGAATTTTCATAAAACAAACTAGTAGCGACCGTTTTTCTACGTTCAACTGCATCTTGATGAAGATGAATACTTAGTACGTCAACCTATCCTATGCCTTTTTTGGGTCTTAATAGGATGTTATCGGTGAGAATATACTCTTTAATTTAAGGAAGATTGAAATCATTATTTCTACATCATTGTAAAGATGTATAAACATGAAAGGATTTCCTGCATTTAAGCTGCGAACCATCTCAACTTGACAAGCGCCTTGTTCACTTTATATTCTCCATAACCGTTCGTATCCTACAAGTCAATTTAAACTACATGTATATCTTTGGTTCTGTGTCAACGGCATTTGGGGTATGAATCATGCATGGAACTCTTTGAAAATTCAATATATTGCTAATACTAAAATATGCTCTTTTAAAACTATGTCATCTTATACATCTTATTTCTTATAAAAGCATATTGGCATGTTGAAAATGTATATGTATGTTCACACCCTAGATGAGTTGATTTGGAGCCGTTAATTGCAGGTAATTTATCATATGCGTTTATTTTATGCAGGCGCGGATTTAGAGGGGGGCGCACCCGGCGCACGCCCCCCTGTTCACTCTTATATGTAAGACCAAAAAATAAATACACGCCCCCCGGCTAATTCTGATAATTAAAACTGTTTGCGCCCCCCGGTTTAACATTTTCTGGATCCGCGCCTGTTATGCGTCTAGACCTCTTTTCAACTTTACTATTATGAGTGACCTATTTTTCGGAAGCATAAAAACAAGATTGATAAGCTACAAATATACACTCATCGAAACCGTATGAAATGACGTCAAAGATAATTAAAAAATATGAGTATATATTTTTAAACATTTGTGATCAATTAAGCACAGAAAATATCTTTGACAGGATCGTCTATGTACTGGTTCAAGGGTCAAACTATTTTAATCGTCGATATCAGTACAATAAACCCGAACAATTCACAATTTTGGCAGGACATCAAAATAACTTCTATATATATTAATGAATATTTTGTCAAGAAGTCAATGGAAGTTTGAACAACAATTCTTAATTTAAATGATACTGATAATACCAAATAAAGTCCGAAATCATTGTATTGATCATTTGTCAGCTATTCGCTTTTTGTTGATAGAATTTTATCTCACTTTTTCTACGTTTCACTTCTTTTTTCCAAATGTTCATTCTTAGGGCCTGTTCACATGGGAAGCGACAAGCGACAATATACTTATATGTTCTTTATACGCTCTGTCGCTAGTTCTATAAAGAATATATAAGTATATTGTCGCGTGTCGCGTCCCGTGTGAACAGGCCCTTAGTCGCTGAATCTGCTCAATACAATTGATATTTTATACCAAAGCAGTCATTAAGCTTATAAAAAGTGTGATGCATTTCACTTTTTTTCTAAACGAACCTCCACTTTTTTTCCGAAAACCTCACCTAATCCATCTAATATATTACATTTATAGACTGAAACCTCAATAAATTAATGTAAATAGGGCAGTTGAGTAGATTATATTTCGGATTTACTTCAAATTTTCGATATAAGTTGTTTCATTTGTGAAACAAGATCATTCTATTTGTAATAAGGCGACATAAAATCCGCCGAGGCACCTCATGGTACGTTTTGCATAATCAATTATCTTTAAATTGAAATATATCGATTAAGGCTTTGTTCACAGAATTTTTTAAACATTTAAAATGCCAATGCAAAAAAACGTACAAAATTGTAATAGCCATCCATTGATGGTTGATGTGTTGCTGCAGTTTATAATTATTACAATATATGATTTTAAAAATCAAAACAGATCTCTTCTTATACAGGCCCAGCAAAAAGCCCGTTATACAATTATTCAGAAGGCTGTAACTCGGTAATGAAAAAATATGAAAATATCGAAGTTTCACTATATATAAATTCAATCATTTGGGTACAAATGTGTACTTTTTTTGCTTGTCAAAATGTTATTTCTCAACAAGAATAAGAGAGATTATGAAGCCTGGTGTGAAAAAAAAATCTGCTGAATTCCCATAAGACCCAGTTATAACACAAAGTGCGAAACTGGCTAATAGATTCTATTGCCTCTGAGTGCAATAGAGTCTATTCATCAATGTGTTAGGCAGACGATTAGAAAGGTGATTAAATATCATTATACACTCGGAGGAGGTGGTCTTATGGTTTGGGGTGCCATAAGCCATCAAACCAGGAGTCAGCTCGTGATTATCGATGGCACGCTCGATTCCGATGGATATTGTGACATCCTTCGTGACCACGTACGTCCTCTCGCTGGTGCGTTGGATCCGGAAACCTCGTATACGTGGACGACAATGCTCGTCCACACCGTGCACGAATCGTGCAAGAATACATGGACAGATAGACAATCGAAAGAATGGAATGATCAGCTAAATCGCCAGATTTAAACCCCATCGAGAACGTCTGGGGAGTTATGAAGCAGCAACTTTCTCGCCGTCTGCTGCCTCATCATACCATCAACGATTTAAGGGATATGCTGCTTGAGGAATGGAACAATGTTCCAATCGGAACAATTCGCCAGTGCATTGCATCAATGCCCCGTAGGATACAGTCTTGCATCGATGCGAATGGTGGTTATACTCCATATTAATTGATGAAAATAAAGCATACTTCATATTACCTTGCTTTTCATTTTGATATTTATTTCAATGAAATTTAGTGAAAGTTTCATTATGTTTACTCAATAACCCCAACGACCCATTAAAAGCTCACTAAAGCTTGTTTTTGAAAGGACACAATTCCTTATGGGATTTGAACACTTTGCCTTGCGCACCACCTTTTATTTCTTATGTGATAATTATACTGACATATTGATAAAAAGCATATTGTTTAGGTTATGCAAATCATAAAAGACATACAAAAACATATTAAATACCAAAATTCAATTTAAATATCCGGGAATGAAAATATGGTGCTTTAAAAAAATATATAACGGACTTTTTGCTGGGCCTGTATGTAATGACGCGCTTCATGAAATCAATGACCAGTTTTGTATTAGTTAAACAGGACGTATCATTCAGTTAAGGTCGTGTCGTCTCGAACATATGTTTGAAACATTGAATATGTACATGTAAGATGCGACGTCCAAAATGCGCCATTATTTATCAAAGAAACATATGCTTATTCTGGAATTAAACTTTCATTAAGAGTGAGCTCAGTAAATGTCGCCATACAACCTATACCATTAAGTAACCTTGTTATATCGACATCCGACTTACTTGTTTAGGGAGGTCCGATTATATTGCGATCTTGCGAAATTACATCGAAGGAATGATCATTTGTCATTTCAGGCTATTGTTTAATGGCACATACATGTATATAGAGTTTACTTCTATGTGAAGGAATATGCTCAAGATCAAGAGAGCTTTCCGTTATTCAGTGGCTCCAATATTCAAGGTCAAATAGCCGGTAATAGTTTGTACAATATAAAAATTGCATCATAGATGAAGGGCATCCCACGACCTCATTTTCAAAAAGGGTTGATAAAAAAATACTTTTCACAATAAGGTGTTTCTATTTTTGTAGCTAGATGACCTCATTGCGGTCATCTAGATAGGTAGAACATATATCTATATATACACTTGAAAACTAAGCTATATACATTGTAAGTTGACAACGTATTTTATTTGTACTACAACAAACATTGATGCAATAACCAAAAATAAACTCATTTTGGCACCACAAACTGTACCTAATCCCTACATGCAGTTTGCCTTTTTGCATTCGCATCAGGAACCTAGCGTTGACAGAGGACGGGTGGGTTGGTCAGGGGGTCAATGAGAAGGATAACCATAAATGGAATGTGACACTAAATAGGGACGTGTCATAAATGAATAGAAGGATGTGATCTGGAAGCTTGCCCACGGGTTTATTTTTGGTCCTGAGAAACATTGCGGGCATAATTATAGCTTATTTAAGTCTATATTTTGTTTCCAGATTGGTTGCGAAATCGTATCAAATCACTTATATTGTGTGAACGAGTAGATATGATATCGGTGGTTCCATGTGTATTTTGTTTCGCTAAGTTGGTGTGTTAGTATGCATGTTTATAATTTATTCCGACATATGATCTGCTTCCATGTGGTTTTATAATTTGACAGTTTCAAGTAAGACTTAATCCGTATTTTGAAATAAAAAGGTTGGTTTTTGTAAAATAGTGATGCGCATCCAGAAAACAGTATGTGATTGCAAATGTTTTATTTAGAAACTTTGCTAATGCCCTAGTTTACTCTGGACCATAGGTGAGCCTATTTACAAAACAAATGAAAGACACCCGGTATATTTATCTTGGACCTACTGTGTTGTTGATGTCGATTAACTTTACCTTTATTATCGCCGAATCAAATAATTGGTCGGATAATTTATAACCGTAATCTTGTATTCTTAATGACTTTGCCAACTAGGTTGACCTGCATCTTACGGAGTTCTAGTTGCAATCAACCAATACATCATAGCCAATTTTATGACATTTTCTATTGGATTGATTTGAAGGATTAGGTGGAATCTATTTAGAAACATAAGAGATATATAAGCATATAAAACATATAAAAGCACAACTGTGTGACGTAAAATGAATAGAATTTTAAGAACATGATGCGCCAGCCAATCAGGGGTTAATCATGAAAAAAGGTCCGGGGCACCGATAGTATAAAATATAGTAACCAAAAGGAAAGGCGCCATTACCGAATGGGTGCGAACACTTGGTGCCACCTCTTAGTCAGCGCCTTTAATGACTTGCTAAGCATTCACATTTAAGTCCAGTTTGGTTTACAGTTCATTGTATTCACAATCCATTTTTTTTATTTAAATACGTATAGGTAGTTGGGCAACTCCATTTACTAAAACATTGTACAGGTACCTCGGCTGCGCATCGAAACTGTACAATATTTTAAGTAATGGACTGACCACGTACTTAATCATATAATTCATCGCTTTCAAAATTATAACTTGTCATTTTCTATATGCGTCACGTTTATGAAATCCAACACTCTATATCTATCAAGCCTAGAAACAATACCACCACGCAGTCGCGGGTTCGATCCCCGTTAAACACTAAATAGTTTTCAGTTGTCCCCCAGTGGGCCTTGCGCTACGTATCCCTAACCTTGTCATGAGAAAACCTAGAAATGTATTTATTTTTTGGTCATTTAGAATACTATACAAACCACTATGGCCAGAAACAAACAGCAAATTAGTCTATCACTGATATATGGGTATTCCAGAGTATTGTTTTGTCATCGTACTCAAATATCTATCGAGAAATAACTCATTATATAATGAGCTTAATCCTACACGTGGGAGAAGCACATGCTGGTCAAGATTGTATTTTTTTGGCAAAGTGACCTACAGCGCTTTGTTTGTAGTCATAGACAGATTTCATAGACAGCTTTGTACTGAGATCATAAGCGTGACATGCGTTTCGAATATGGATTGTGAGTTTCTTTATGTGGACAAGCATTTGGTATCCTTATTTTTTGTGTTTCCTTGCAATGTGCTTACCTTGCAAATTTGCAAATTTAAAATTAATTAATAAGAATCGACAAATTGACAGATTGAACATTTCTTCGCGTTTTGTTGCTTTTTACCTTGCAAACTTGCAAATTTAAAATAATTAATAAGAATGGAAAAAATGACACATTGAACATGTATGTTTATTTTTGGGTCTGGCTGAACGTGATTGTGTAGATTTGTCCCTGTTCATTCGAATTCGAATGGCTTCCCAGGAAATTGCACAAAACCTCATCATGACCTCATGGTGACCTCATGTGAGTAAATGTTAGGTCAACGTGAGCTCATGATGAGGCTTTTTGCATCCTGGGTTGATTCAAGACTTGTGATCATTATATTAGAACAAAATCCGAGGCCTAATGTGGGGCCCCCAAAGGCAAAACGGCAATGATATCAGCCTGCTCAATTTCCTCATTATGCATACCATTGGAAAGAACAGCCTTCAGAGGAATTGTGATATTTGGTTTCTTGTTATGAATCTTGCTTGTATAAGCGATCTAATGACGGTCGGTGGCACATAAGAGCAAAACCCCATAACTATCAACGTCCCATCCCCCCTACTTAATATGTATTAAATAAAAAGAATAATTTGAATTTCGAATTCGCAATTGATCGTTAGGTAGTTCAAGTATAATGTGATAAGGGATCAGTAAAACCTTCATAATTGCTTAGGGCTCGAAGCAATTAGGAAAGCGTATCCACGTTTTCTGTGAAAACGAGCTAGTAAAATAGTAGTTTTATTTTCTCTATCAAGCGTTTAATCACTTTAGTTTGTTGTGTCTTTTATGTTTTATGTAATAATGACAGTTGATAATATATGAATAAAAAAAGCGCTTCTATGTGAGAAGAAGTCCTTTATTTGAATAACGTAAAGATTCCGAAGAATATAGAGCCAGGTCTTATGTTCAAACCACAGACTGACCATCCTCTTGCCTGAGTACCCCAATTTCCTACACCTATCAAATCAAGAGATGTCTTATGATGAGACTTATCACATATGGGCTGCAGACATTTGATCCCCGAAGTAAATAAAATGACTTCAAATATGACAAGAGAGAGAGAGGGAAAGTCATAAGAAGTCATATTGGACGCATGGATTTATTGAGAATTAACAGCTGCTTGGGTTCTCGCTTTGGGACAAATAGTGAGAGAAATAAGAGAAGCGGCAATGAATAAGCTTGGTATTTGTTGTTATTTTCGCAAAAATATATGAAGTTCAATGCATTAGAGTATTGAACTTATTCAAATATTTAGTAACAACACGTGTAATTATCAATTATCAAGTCAATAAGATAAAAGCTAAACGGAACATTCCTTTTTCGTATAAAATGATAATTTATTATACATGGATATTATGTCATAGATTGTTGACTTTGCATGTTCCAAAAGATCACCTTGCAAGCATGCTTTTGAAAATATGAACAAATGTTTTCGTTATTTTGAAATATGTCCAAATAACACAAAATATGTGTTCCATGGAAATGAAATGAAGAATAATATGTTTACTGTTTGCTGAACAATCAAAAACTGTATCATAGTCATTATTAAGAAATGATGTATCAAAGGAATGCCTATTTATCGCTAAACATATGGTCTTGCATAATACATAGTTCCTTTTTCATAACAATCAAAACCTTGTCAATATTTTGATAATAATCTAAACAAATTGCCACAGTGGTTGATATAAAATCTCGGAATAAAACCTAAAAAATTAAATCAAAGATATGGAAATTCAGATTTTGAATCAATGTAGAACTCTATCATTCAACTCTTGAAACGATCGCTAGTGGAATTATCTTTCTTCGATGGATACTTATCAGGACAATTTTGAATAACTTGATGCTATTTGATATGCAATGTGTTGTCCTGAATTCAGTGATATTACATCAGTGGTAAGTTTTACTTTAAGCTCATGCACCTATTATATAAAGGTTCAAAATCTAGCGATATTAGCACTTTTGCCTCCGAGTTGACGAATGCTCTGGCAATTAATTAGCATTATGTCAGTTATGAAAAAATTGACATTATAATGCATGCCAGATAACCTAAACAACATATTTAAAAGCATCCTCACGCATTGTAGTTTAAAACGATCGACTGCCCTAGCTGTCACTCAATTAGCCGAGTTTCGGACTCAGGGCCTGGTCGGACCGGAAACTTCTTTGGACTTGTTTTTTCAAAACAAACCGTGTTTTCGAATGGATTCCTTACGCGATACCACATTACACAACAACAGCATGCTTTAGCCACATTTTAGAATTTCCATAAGGAATGCATTGATAGCACGCTTTGTTTGGCGGAACAAAAGCTTGAAAAAAAACTTCCAGTATGGCCAGACCCTCATTTCGCCAGAACAGGCTCTGAATCGGGATTTCCACTGTCTGTGGACATTTTGCACTGACCGAAATGGGTAAAGACGACATCTGATATTAATTGGTGACAGCCAAATTGACTCAGATGAACTATTCACATCAGTTCGTTTTTGTTTTTAATTTGAATCTTTGGACAGTTTGGATGGTTGCACCGGGTGCTCATGGCAGGGTCCTCACATTTCACGGTTATTGTAATTCTCATTGCCGCGATGCTGTGACTGTTTTGCATGATATCCGGAAGTAGGTCTTGGGAATGGCACTTCCAAAGGGTTTCGTGCATTATGTGGGAGGTTATAAAAATGCTGTTTCCATAGCCATTTTAGCCGTTCAGTCGGAACTTGAAGACAGGGTTTGCTAGTGGAAAAAGCTAGAACAAATTCCAGTGTGGCAAGTCCCTAATGCAGTTGGAACCATCAGTTGTTCGTTGCTTTTTTAGAACACAAAGTTTAAAATAAAATTATATTTCTGTTCGAAACATTGTATTTTACCGTAATACAATCATCCGCTTTATCATTTGTCGATATATTCATTGTATGCAAATTTCATGACGGAAATACTGATTGCATTTATATTTTTTTATCCATATCCATCCCTTAGATTAGGGCAATTTGTAACGAAAAAACTGGCTAAAGAATAGGGCCCTCTTTATGACAAAATACATCTTATATTCAAGAGATGAAGATTTGCTCAAAGGGTATTTAAGGGAGCTTGTGACGCCATTTTGAAAAAAAAACACAGAGCCATTTTTCATTTGTTCCACTTTTGATCGACTGTCTTCATGTTGAACACATTCTGCTAACAGCATTAGGAGAGCACCCAATGGTATATTTATTATTTACGACGATTGTGTATTTACGAACTTTAGATAAATGAGAAAATACATTATTTGCATGCAAAACAAATAGAATAATATGATTAGAAAAATAAAGATTCGTGTATATGAATAAGTAGACCAAATAGAATAATTTAATAAATAGCTTGAATGAGTTGAATTTACCTCTAGTATGTTATTTCAGTTCGAAACATCGATTTCTCTGTTTATAAAAACACCATTTTCCACCTTTTTCTTTGTCGATGTATTCAATATATGTAAATTGTGTGAAGGCAATAATGATTGCATTTATATTTCCTTTACGTCTATCCCTTAGATTTCGCCAAAATGTAACGCAAGGGTAAGCAGTAGAAACCATAGGAAACAGGCTTGCTTTTATGTCAAAATGACTCTTATATTCAAGAGATGCAAATTGACTCAAAGGCCATTTAAGGAAACTTATGACGCCTTCCGAAAAAAAATCACAGAGCAATTTTTCATTTGTTCCACTTTTGATCGACTGTCTTCATGTTGAACACATTCTGCTAACAGCATTAGCAAAGCACCCAATGACGTGTAAAGTCATGGACATATTCTGTTGATAACTTTTCGCGAATTCATAACAACATTGTCAAACATTTTTATCCCCCGCCTCCCTAGCTGGGGCGGGGGGTATAGAAACGCACCGTGTCCGTCCGTCTGTCCGTCTGTCCGTCTGTCCGTCCGTCCGTCCAGATGAGTTTGTCCAGGCGATATCTCAGTTACTGTTCACTGTAGGTGGATGAAACTTCATAGCTTGATAGAATATATTCCAAAGCTCTGTCTCGCAAGGTTATTTTTGAAATTTTCGAAAAAATGTAATTTTGGCGATTTTTTGAAGTTTCGGACTTAGTCGTTTTCCGTGATAGTTTTTTTTCCAGGCGATATCTCAGTCACTGTTCACTGTAGGTGGATGAAACACCACAGCTATATAGAATATATACCAAAGCTGTGCCTCGCAAGGTTATTTTTGAAATTTTCAAAAAAATGTAATTTTGGCGATTTTTGAAGTTTCGGACTTAGTCCTTTTCCGTAATAATTTTGTCCAGGCTAAATCTCAGTTACTGTTCATTGTAGGTGGATGAAACACTACAGCTGGATAGAATATATACCAAAACTGCCTCGCAAGGTTATTTTTGAAATTCTCGAAAAATGTAATTTTGGCGATTTTTCGAAGTTTCGGACTTAGTCGTTTTCCGTAAAAACAATGTCGACAACATGTGTTCTCACACGGGCTCGAACTCACGCCGTCTGGTCAGTGCGATTATGCATTTGTTCAAGTCGAGAGTCAACCACTATATCCATTCGGCCACGCCGGGATAATGTACATTACGATTGATATCACAACTTTATTGAACCCAGTTTGGCAATATTTTAACGTGAAAGTAAATGTACTCCATATCGAATTTTCCGAAAAACGGAATTGTTGCGGTTTTTGTTAGGGAAGGCATATTAAACCAATGAAACCCTAGCTAATGCAAGCTATTTTCCTCCATGCAATTAAAGTTTTAATTTTTGTGGCAAACCCTCATAAGTTATTAATATAATCACATTCTTACGTTTTGTTGTCTTGTGAGATTTTGTCTTAAGTTTGAGGAGAAGGACGTTGCATTTTAAACATCTTGATACCTTTTAGATTTCGCAAAAGACATACATTTTAAACAGTTTGTATAGAAAAACAGAGGAATAGCTTCCCGTATGGCCTGGTGCTGCTCCCCGTGTGACGAGGTCCAAAATCGGGGCGGAGAATATGCAATCCACGTTTGTCTTGTTTTTATTATATTACATCGGCAGGCATATGCAACCCAGTGAATAATCGCATAATGTCGCATATGGTTATCATTAATCACTTATTGTCTTTTAATTATTAATAATCTTTAATGATAATTAATTCGATAGCTTCTTACGTCGGTTTATTATTTGATATAACGTCCATATGTGTTGGATAAAAACAACGCACAGACAAAATCAAAATCTAAGAAAATAGTAGCATCTTCACAAAACAGTCATTACAGAAATACTTTAAAGGTTCTTTCGAAGAATATCCTTTTGGTGTACCCTCCAACATTAGCGACTATAGACAAGTTTTTTGTCAATGTTGTCTTTTAAGAAACTCCACTGAGCAGCAGCCCTTTCAAGCGCTCCTTGAATCTCTAAACGAATTTATCTTCGTTTGAGCTGTGGCATTTAGTACCTGGTCACATGGGGAGCGACCAGCGGAATCGCTGCGAAATGGGATGATTTGGGGTTATTCTTGGAGTTGTTGTTCCACTACGCGGGAGCGATACCAAATCGCTACTTGAGAGTTTGACCAGCAGGTGGCGGTGAAACTGCGTTTATTTATTCTTCCGAATCGAATAGCTGTTGATCGCTTGACAACCAAGTTTTCGGTGAATATTGAAACAAAACAAAAAAGGCACGTAGTGAGGATATCAGGACATACATAGCAGTCGCTCTTCGTCGTTCCACGTCTGGCCAGGTATAATATCTCGAGTAAATGTTGCTCGAGAACTCTCACTTCAACTTTACTGTGCCATATTATTATTAATTGATTCAACTCGCTTTTGTCATATCCGCTTACCAACCGCAATGATTGAATAGAAGAGCAAAACGCAACACATTTTTTTGTACAGTCATTTTTATTTTAATCTCGAATTCGGGTAGGATAATTAATCATCATCGCATCTTAATTATTAAAATTATGTGATGAATTGTCCATTTTTGTTATTAGATGTAATGAAGTAAACTAATTTACAGATAATAAGCAAGAATTTGACACTCTTCAGCTTGAGTGAATTAAAATGTGATTGGAAGCTTCACATTTTTTATCTTAGCAAACCGTGATTTTCAATATGTTCCTTGTGGGGTCAAAACGCTCCTAACGATTTATACAACTTGACGAGTTTTTGATTTGCCATAAGGAATACATTGTTAATCACGGTTACCGTATGTTCCCGAATCTTCCTGTATGTCTAGGTAATTTTTATTATGAATTTAGATATTGAATAAATTGTGAATATGAATTTTCTTGATTACGTTATAACATATTTACCCATAATATACACAAATTATGTCTTAAATTTATATATTCAAATGAAACTAAGGTTTTCAAAATCTCAAGATCAGTGTAAGACTGCTATGACCTAGTCCTACATTTGAGTGCTTAGACTTCATATGTAAGCCGTCCTACATTTTGGTGAATACGAAATAAGCAAGTCTAAGTAAAATCCTAGATTTTGTGCTTAGACTTCGGATCTGAGCACACTCAGACATGTAAGATTTTTGATGAATATGGCCCCAGGTCTCATATTCAAACAACCAACTGACCATCCTTTTGCGTGAGTGTCCCAATTTCCCTTCACCAATCAAATCAAGAGATGTCTTATGATGAGACTTATCACATATGGGCTGCAGACATTTGATCCCCGAAGTAAATGAAATAACTTCAAATATCGTCCATTTTTTCGCGAAGTGACGAATAGGCTTTTCCCCCATTTTGAGATATAGGCAAAAGAATATCTTACCATTTTCAAACGAAATTATCATATACCTTATCGTTTACCTTATTAAGTTACCTAAATAATAAATGCATATACATTATCAAACACCTTATTATGTTACCTAAATTAATACATGTATTGAAAAACCATAAATTTCATTTTATTACTGCAATGACGTCATCAAACTTATTCGTAACTTCGCAAAAAATATTAAATGCCAACAATATCTCAAAAACTAAAATAGATAGCATATTGAAACTTACGCATTTGAAAGACATCATTAAACAGTGTTCAAATTTGGTGTTAACTCAAAATCGTTAAAAATGCCTATTCGTCACTTCGCGAAAAAATGGACGAATATGACAAGAGAGAGAGGAAAAGTCACAAGAAGTCATATTGGACGCATGGATTCATTGAGAATAACAGCTGCTTGGGTTCTCGCCTTGGGACAAATAAGGGAAAAATATGAGATGTAGCAAAGAATAAACTTTGTATTTACTGTTATCTTCGTCAAAATATATAAAGTTCAATGTAGTGGAGTATTGGATGCATTCAAATATTTATTAACAAACAAAAACTATGATAATCCGTTAATGAAATTGATGTTTAAGGGAAAATTGGTTTTTGTACTTTGAAAAAATGAATATAACTCATATACGGATATTTTGTCGAAGACGGTTGAATTGCAAAAAAAATAGACAAATATTGATATTTGCATGTTCAAAATACATTGCCAATTGAGCAGAAAACATGGTTAACAAATGTTGTCGTTATTTTGAAATATGTTAAGTTTCCACAAATATGTGTTCCATAGACATTAAATGGAGAAAAATATGTTAACTGTTTCGTGAAAATGAATAGCTGAAAGATAGCAATTATTTAGAAATGGTTTATATAAGAGGATGCTTGTTTCTCGCTAAACATATGGTCTTGGCAAATACCTAGGTTATTCGTCATCAAAATGAATACCTTGTTAATAATTTGATAATCATCTAAACAATTTATTTGTCTTTTTGTGTGATATAAAAGGTCTGAATAAAACTAAACGAATCTAATCCACGATAAATTGTGCATCAGTATATAATTAAACTCGGGAAAGGGTCACTATTTGCACGGCCTGTCTTCGATGAATGCATCCTTGGATATATAAAGAAATTAAAAAGAAAAGAAAATTAAAAAAAGAAATTTAAAAAATGTTATGGTACATAATTGACGAATCAGTTTAAGCGATCACCAATAAATTTAACTCGCTGTTATGGATTTTCTTTAGCATAAGGAATTTTGAGAAGAGAATATATACTATTGTTAAGTAAGTTTTACTTGCATTATCATAAATGATCGAGCGATATTATAATTTTGTATCAGAATTGTTTTAATTATCTAGCAATATGCTAATTATAAAAGAACGCTTTTCTAGTAAACGTCAGATAACCTAAACAAAATATTTATAAACATCTTAGGGGCAAACGCATAAAATATTTTGCCAGGCATTATCGCAAAGGCATTTAAAACGGCTGCCCTGTCACCGTGTCCTGACTTTTCATTGCCAGAACAATCTTTGACTTGGGAAATCCTTCGTTGATATTTTGCACTGATCACCCTAGAAAAGACGACATCTGATATTAATTGTCGGCACCCATATGGACTCGGATGAACTATCCACATCAGTTCGTTTTGTTTTTAATTTGAATCTTTGGACAGTTGCACCGGGTGCTTATGACAGTGTCCTCACATTTCACTCTGTGATTCTCATTACGGCTTTATTTCGGCTGTTTTTTTTGTATGTGATATCCGGAAGTAGGTTTTGCGAATGGCACTTCCAAAGGGTTCCGTGAATAATACTCCGGTCGGTAATGCTATCAAAATATGATTCCGTGGGCAGTGCTTGTTGAATCTAGAAACTAAGCATTTTCTGAATGGTCTTGGGGTCCTCTTTAAATTAAAATATGTTTCCATTTTTTTAATTTTGAATATTAAGGAATGAAAGTTACGATGGTCAAAAAGCTCATCTTGGCAAGAAAGACGTCAAAAATAATTAACGAAACATTTATTTGAACAAAATTCGCTTACGAAAAACACTTAAAACAACTTCTAAGACTAAATTGAGAAAACGACACTGATGTATTGCTCAAGATTATAATTTAGAAAATTGCGATGGCCGGGAAGTGTATTTTTTCATTGCTAAGAATCACCATATGTCAAACATCGGTATAGCTGCCAATTTATATTAAAGAGGACCCCAAGACCATTCTGAAAATTCATAGTTTCTAGATTTAACGAGAAATGCACACGGAATGGTATAAGCCACCGGACTATAATGTGAGAGTTTTTTTTTTTATTATTGTTTCCATAGCCATTTTCGCTGTTCAGTCAGAACTTGAAGACAGGATTTGCCAGGAGTATAATCTAGGAAAAAACATTAAGTGTGGCCAGTCCCTTATGTACTGGACCAATCAGTTGTTCGTTTTATTTTAGAGTACAGAGAGTCGGATAGATTCCTAACTCTATTTTAGAAATATCAGTTAGTTTTTTTCTTTGTCGATATATTCATTGTATGTAAATTTGCTAACGGCAATACTAACTGCATTACTTGCTTTCTTTATGTCTATCCCTTAGATTCATTTACGGATAAGCGCAAAAAAGTAGCAATAAAGAACATGGTTGCTTTTTACGTCAAAATACATCTTATATTCAAGAGATGTAAATTTGCTCAAAGGGTATTTTAAGGAACTTGTGATGCAATTCAGAAAAAAAATCACGGACCAATTTTTCATTTGTTCCACTTTGATCGACTGTCCTCGTGTTGAACACATTCTGCTAACAACATTAGTGAAACACCCAATGATACATGCTTAAACTAGCATATTGTTGGTAGAGATTGTGTCCTCTCAAACTCTAGATAAACTAAAAATGCAATGAACATATTCAAGTTACAACCTTTCAAAACTAAATTTCTAACACATTTCAAAGTTCTAAAGTATACCGGTTATAAACTAGAAATAGAAGTTTTAAAAAAGTAGTTGCATTGATATCATTTACGATTTTGGAACTAGCAACTTAGAAGAGTACCCCACGAGCTGTTCCTCAAAAAAGGTGTTCCCCACCAAATCTCAGCTGGCTTGGAGATTTTGAGAAAATTCTTTCTAGCTTGGAGATTTTT
>LQRL01141186.1:9311-25717 GCA_001703475.1 Hydroides elegans
GTTTATATATGATATTTATAACAAATATATTTTAGAATTTTAAATAAAAATGTGCGATCAACTTAAATAACGTCAGAAAATGACGTCCTTAAAACAGACGTCTTTCACTGCACGTCCTTTGGGGATCAGATATTGACGGCGAAGTGACGTCTAAAAATTACGTCGCAAAAATTATACCTTGGCTCAATATAGAACCAAGAAAGGACGTGTACGTGTGAATATGACGAATCTGTGCCTAGAGGGTAGGGGCCAAAGTTGTAGGGGTCGAAGTGTATTTTAGGAGGGGCCGAAGTGTATTTTGTGAGGGGCCAAAGTGTCTTTTGCTAGGGGACGAAGTGTCTTTTCACGAAGGCCGAAGTGTATTGACGAGGGACCGAAGTATCTTTTCGGAAAGGGGCCGATGGGGCCGAAGTGGTAGGGGCCAAACTGTCGAATTTCCGACCATTTAACGTCAATATAACGTAAAGGTGAGATGTCTAAATTACCAAGTTTTAAATTAGAGATATCTAGGTTCCCCTTGAAACCAAGTCCTCAAACATCGCAGAAATCAGGACGTCTTAGATGTAATAACGTAATATCAATATACAATGGCGCGTGTCTCACTTTGACTTCGTAGTGATGTCTCCATCCTATAACAACAGTGGGATAAGACTAGTACATAGCATTTCCGTTGATGGCAAAATTAAGTACTCAAACTTATATAAAAATAATAAAAAGGGTTGGTTATTATGTTTTTTTGTATTATGATAAAAAGTGCTTATTTTGTTAGGAAGAGGGGTTTGAATATGATACTTGTCGGTATTTTATTCTGCTTGTCCTTATCAAAATACCTCTCTATGTAATTAGAACACATATGTATAAATGTGGCTCAAATATAAAAAATCGTCATGATAATTGTTCGTAATCTAAACTCTTCAAACAAGTGTAAGATATTAAGCTCTGATAATATAGGATTGCGAACTGATAATAAGCTTGAAGAAATTAAAAATACATGATAAATACAACAATAGTATTAATTGCAGACAGCACTGCTGAGTGAGAGCATCTTGTTATAGTTATATCCCTGTCGACATAGTGATCTCACATGAGACTCAATCTGTGATATCACGCGTGGTCAAATCAAGGCCATTTTGTAAGAGTCGTGTGAAACTTAACTCATGAGCCTTATTTAAGCTACCATGCATCTCATGTGAGGGTAAAGAGAGATTTTGTGAACTAATAGGGAGACTCACGATTTGAGCCTCATATAATGAGATGCGTGTGAGTATCACCCTTACATACGATTCAATGTTGACTTTTACAAACTATGGTCTCCCTATAGCAATGTTTTCAATCCCATATCGACCTGGATATTTTTCAAATTCTTCGCGACTAATAGAATTATACTAGATTCACGCAAATGTCAAGAATAATTATTGTCGATGGTCGATAATATGGTATGTTAAATCAGGGTATTAATGATAATTCAATATAAGTATAACACTCTCACAATGAAAACCATTGACATGTCAAATAATACAATCATTTTGCATCTGAGGATTCATTATGTGAAAAATAGTCTAAACATGTGTATAGCTTATTTTGTGATCATTGTCTTTCGGTTAACTTATTAAGACCTCTAGCATATTGTTGATATTGAAGACGATCGATTCCATGTACGGTACTAGATAAACTTGACATATCTAGCGGAAATATTGTTATAGATCCATGCATGAACTTTAATATGTCAATTGCCCAATAACTTTTCTATGTCAATTGACCAAAGCAAGCAGATATGCATTTATAATTACAGACCCATTACTAAATATGAATTCAAATATGAAACATAAAAACTGTGAACGCTATTCGTATAACTCCATGTTAAATTCAGTACTTTAAAGTTCAAAACGTTTCGGACCATGTTGTCATTTGTGGAGACTTTGGTGGCGGAAAAGTTTTGGTTTTTCGTGTAAAACCATACAGTGTGACAGAATCAACATCTATCCAGCTACAGATATCTTCTAATATCATTCTAAATTTACATATTTTTTCTCAATAGTTACAGGTTCAATATTCTCTTTAGATATCACATCATTGTTGGGTAGTCTTTTATTTGATTGACTAAAATTATAATTTTTAATATGTCAATTTATTTTTTTTTGAAGGTATTGCTCTAGACCTGCACAAAATAGAACCTATGTCTATTAAACTAGTCTATGAAAACTAAATATTCATTGATATAAATAAATGACATGTGACCAAATGGAAGAAAAAAATATAAGTAAACGTAAAGTAAGCATAACAATTGCATATGTATCTAAATAAAGCATATTAAGTGCACAACGCCCTGAGATTTATAACAGAAATGTGATTTTGAATCACCGACTCTGATCGAAAGCAGTTGCATTCAGTTGCTGACATCGCAAGCTCTCCCGACTTGCGATTATGTATGTCATATATGCGATTTTTCTTGCTCTTTTCTGCGCTTAAAACGCTATAAACGAAATATTTTTTTATACATTTGACTATATGTTTGATTGGTTTATGTTTTAGATACAACCTATTTTGTTTATAACAATTATTACTAAATATATAATTCAAAATACGGTTTAAGTATTTAAGATGAGTCTTTATTGCGTTATCAGTCTTTTCCAACACGTTGTAAGTTTTAACAAGTTAAGAAAACAATTTCTATATCTAAAATTACCAGATAAGATAACAGACCAGATTTTTCACAAGCAGGAAGTCCAAGTATCTTTTTCCTGACAATATTATGAAAACATTCTTTTGTGAAAGGTCCTATAAATTGAATATTTTTTCTTCAAGTATGCCATGGTCATCATGAATGTATTCATTTAGAACTCTGGCACATCGTCGATCCGAGATTTATTTTTACGAATATATACCAAAGCTCACAGACTTAAACAAATGCATGGGGATAATGTTTGGGGTAACAGATCTTGACTAGGATTTAAGAAATAAGTTACCACGTCAGTTACGTTGATGTTCATGTCAATTTACACGTAAAAATTATCCTGTGTCAATATAACACAATGGAATATGTACACATTGGTAAGGGTGTGGCCACATTTATTAAACTAGCCTTCAAAGCTAGCTTTAAACCACTTAAGGTCGCGGTTCCAATGTCAGAAAAATCTCTTGGGAGATATTGATGAAATATATTATTTAAATTAAACATCATAGGATAACGTAATATCTTATCAATATTTCAATAATTACGATGATTATATATTTTGATTTGTTTTTGTTAAAATATCATTACATTAATAAATGTACCTAAAATTTATTTATTGGTATAAAATTTTTATTTCAAATGAGGTTTCACTTTAAATAAGTAAAAGTATTGTGGTCAGCATATCCATTTGATGCGCTTGCGAAGTCATGTGTCGCACAGCACACTCATCATGTGGCCGACGCTCTGCGACGCAAAAATTGCATTTCTGACATACCCATAAATCTTCACATTGCATGTCTTGTTATAAGGCTTTTAATGAAAATATTATAAATAAAGACGAATTCGATGAGATTTTAATCTGGTGTGATCGATAAACCAATTTTAATTTTTTCTTGTTGAGTTTATCCGGCTTTTTACAAAAAGATTATGTAAAGATCAACCTATTTATTAAAACCATATTTTTTGTAAATATAAAAAAATGCAACATGTGATGGTGTCAAGAAAACCGTTTTTTTAACTGTATACAAGAAAACATCGTAAAATATTCTTTTTTTTTCAATCCATTTGGTTTTTAATTCAATTATTTTAAATAAAATTGATATTGGGCAATAATGAGATCCTTGTCTTTTTTGTTGTTTTATTTCATTTTTTATATATATTTCATTATATTATTCACATATATGACACATCATTCATACTGACAATACATGACATACAAATTCAGGACAAAACATTGACAACACAATTGCTTTTAGAACATTTCAAAGATTGAAATACAAATGCTTCAATTGAAAAGTATGTAAACATATAAAGTTTATCCTTAGCTATTGATAATTTATAAAATAATTAATGATAAATATTTGTGACATGTACACTATAGTTTGACCATTTCAAGGAAAATTGTTTTTCTCTTTACGTATTTCTTTCTGCAACAATACTTAAATACAGTTTTTTTTCAAAAAGGTTTCAATAAAAAGTTTTTTTTTTCCTGACCACGAATATCACATATTTGCTTTTTGATTATAATACACAACATATTGTCAGCTTTATCGTGTACACCGAACAGAAACTCGTCTCTACATAAATTTGTATTGTAGGGCTATTGATTGCAACGTTAATTGACTGTAACCATTCTTGTGTTGTTTGGCAATCTACTAATGCATGAACCAAAGTATCATCAGTGTCTACATTTCTATATTTACAATAGGTACATACATTTGAATCCCGAATTCCTCATTTATTTGGATTTGAAGCGCAGTTAAATATATAATGTATGATCTTAAACTGAAAAGCTATGAGATCCTTATCGGGTATGATGGTTAAACCAATTTCAATTTTATCTTGTTGAGTTTATCTGCATTTTTACACAAAAAGACTATGTACATATCCGCATGTTTACAAAAACATTTTTTTGGTAAAAACAAAATATGCAACATGTGTTGGTGTCAAGAAAATAACCGTGATTATTAACCGTGATTATTAATTTTTCATCTTTATTAAATTTGAATACGTTACTATTATCAAGTGATATAATTAAAAAACATTAAACATTTCTCACCCAATTTTTCTTTATAGCTAATTGTCTCTTCTTTATTACCTGGAAATGTATCGTTCCTATTCGGCCTTGCTTGTCCTAGAGAAATTGGTCTCCCATTTCCACGTCGACGCCCTTGAAAAGCAGTATCATAATTTTGCCATTTGGTTTACTACCATTTGTTTGGTAAACTCAAATGCATTCAATACTTATTAATTTAAACACATTAAGTTGAATCTATCAATTGTTTATATTTACTGGTATCTTGTTAAGATAACTTCAAATATATTAATTTTACCTCTAATCCGATCACTTGTGCCACAAACCTCCTCTTTTCTTTCTGTGAAGAGAAACATATATAAGGATAGTAAGTAATAACAGATAAATACATTTCTGCTTTATACCAGTATTTCACTAAGTCAAATAGCTCAAATTGAAATTTCCATCACACAATTATTAAACATATTATTTATACACTGTACTATAAACTCATAATTGGTTTCTCAGAAAACGACAAGAAGACAAATACAACACTATTAACTTAATAATATATACTAAAAATGTTTTGAAATATTGCAATCATTCAAACAAAAACAGTTTACCGTTTATTGTCGGTAATTTATTGTCCCCATGCAACTCCGGCGTTAATTTGCCTTTATTTATTTTTAAAAAGGTTCTTTCGTGTTTCTTTATGATTTCCGATTGCTTTTGTACTTGCTGTCGTTGAATCTCAATCAGTTTATCCTTTTCATGCCTTTGTCTGTCGTAATTTCCTATTGTTTCCTCAAACTTGTCAAAAAGTCGTGTTGTGCGCTGTGTCAATGTTTCCAGTTCGAGTTCCTTCCTATCATTTTCTTTTCGTAATTGTTCAACTTTTATTTGTAATCGTCGTTGCTTTTCGGACAGATCGTCGTTAATGGACTTTAATTTTCTCATATGCTCCCTGTTATGTATATTTTCATCCCGAAGGCTTTTGACCATCTTACACAAATTCTCCACTTTTTCGAGGCAACCTTCTAAAAAGTACATATTTTCGTACACTTCGAATTGCTCACTTGGGCTTGTATATGATTTATCCAGGTTCAGGTCCTCCAACAAATGTACAATCTTGCGAAATGTCGCATTGTATTCTTCTCTTTCCCTTTTCATTTCATATAAGTGTGCGGCCATTATTTCAATAGCGTAGGGTCTCCATTCTCTTTCACACATCTCATTCTTGCGATTTTGGCCAATATTTGGATCGAGATTAATCTCTTGGACAGAATCACTAAGCATATGTTTCAATATACAACTTTGGGTTTTTTGTCAATATTCCAAGCTCTTGAATGGTCTTTCAGTCTTTCTGCAATTTCAGATTTACAACTTTGCTCAAATTCGGACCTTCGCCGAACTATGGCGACTGATGAAATATGTTTCCATAAAAAATGAATCAATATTGAGTTTGACTTATTAAGCATCATAATCAAGTAGTCCCATTTTCCTCTGATACTTGATATCTTAAAAAAAAACAATATATGATTTTAAACCATCAACTATCAAAAATGTTATGTCTAAATTGTACTTATTAGGACATAAAAAAGTTGCATAACTTAAACAGTTTCAAATAATATATACACCATATTGTCATATTTGGTTCATTAACGCAACGATACGTCCTGAAAATAAAATACCATTATGAATTTAAACATCTTACCTGTGATAGCTCTTTGATATTTGATTCGATATCGCATTTGTAGCGTTTTGTATTTTCAAGCAAATATGTTTCACTTGGCAGCTCCTTTATGTGAGATTTGATGTATATTTGCTTATCTATTAATACCTTGTTTTTACATTCTGTGACCAAATCAACCAGTTCTCGCTCGACTCTCAGTACGTCTTTGCGGCAAAATATATCATTTTCGAACCCATCTGAAATTTGTAGTGGCTATAATTCAAAAGAGTGTACTATCATATTTTTTTAGTTGACTAATGTGCATATATGTAAATTATTTGTATTTAATATCCTAACTACCTTTTGAAAACAATTATAAACAATCGTTATAAAGAGCAACTTAGCCCAAGGCTCTCAATATGCATATGCTTCGGAGAAAGCTATTTATTGATATCAAGATATATTGTGTGATAAAAAAAGTATGATTACACGATATTAAGATATAATGTATTACGAAATATGTAAACTGCATGACTGACACAGACCTTGATCTTGTTCGATCTTTTCAAGCTTGTTTTCATTTTTCAAGCCTGTTGAGCCTTTTTTTGTTTATCTTTGCTCCTAGACATCATATAAATTATTGTTTTACAAACTGTATATATTAGTTATCGTAGTTCTTTTACTGAAATATAAAATTTATTACAGAGTGTATGCCGACACGTTGTTGGTGAGTAGAATGACCATCTAATGGTTACTCTGCAATTCATTAAGTTACCAATGGTAATGATAAATACAATTTCTTTGTAAAGTCTCTATTATAATATCCATTTCTTATCTTTTAAATTTTGAGTATTTTTTATCGCTATATTGATAATCCTGACTGTTTTTGCAAGGTATGAAGTGCGCATTTGCGCAGTGGATAAGACCGTTTATATTCAATTCCGCAATAAGCTGATTATCTAAATATAGAACACCATAAAGATTAATGGATACGTTTTGTACATTTATTTACCGTGCTTTATTTCAATTTCAAGCACTTATGTTCGTTTTTATGCCTTGATAAATATAATGCACTTCAGTTACAGAATATATTAAAGTATACATGTCAATTCATCGATATATCAAATCATGAAACATGAAACATGAAATCCATACACTCGGAATCTATAAGTCATAGTAAAGGAAATGTCTTTTTTAATTGATCATATACCATACAAACAATACTACATTCAACATCTCCCTGTGAGGTTTTTGATCGAAGAAAATATTGCAAAACTTCCGTTTAATGTTTTATATAGCACTCATCTTGTTTTATATTATAAGCATCGATAGGCAAAGAATTACAAATTACACTTCAAATGATTAAAAACAAAATCATATTTATTTATTTTGAGAAACAATGCGATGATCTATTAATAAAAAACATAATGTTTTCAAGAAAAAATAAAGCAATTAATATAAAAGGTTTTCAAGGCTTCAGTCACCGCGAAGTCACCGTTTGCTCAGCAAAATGCATATAACACTCATTATTTACAAGAAACGATGTGAGCTTCATTTTGTACCTATTTTTTGCTCAGCGTTACGTGTTTGTATTGCGTTTTGGTTAAGAAAAAATACAATGTCATATTTAAATCAGTTCGTTTAAAATATGACCTCATTGTATTTATTGATATCACTTTGTGAAATCGTTTTTAGGTAATATTGGAAAATTATCACTCTATGCACTTAGCATCAATAAGGCACATTAAAGGAATTGTCTCGTTTTTTTACTGATCATAAACCATACAGACACATTGATTTATTACAAATCAGCCCGTGAAGTATTTTATAATACCTCTCTGTGTTTAATCGACGAATATATTATAAATAAGCTTCTCTTTATGTTGTGTAATACATATCTTGTATAGAATTTATTGTATTGATATGCGCCGAATTACACATTCGACTTCAAATAATTAGAAATAAAGTTTATTTAATCTAAGTTGTTGGTGCAATGACGTGATCTTATTAACAAATTACTACCTTTCGTGGTTCTGGATAAATGAGGACAATTTAGATTATGTGGCGATCTAGTGTGCAGTCAACGAGGTCAACATAGACTAATCGATATTCCTTCTACATTTTTCATTCTGTCTTATATTGTGAATAGTGCTTTCAAAACAGGCCTGTCGGCTAATGTGGCGATTTGAGTTTGTCCAAAGTCACTAGATATACTTCATATTAAAGTTTCTTTGGACAAACTCTAACTTAACTTTAACGTAAAACTAAAACACTCTTATTTTGCTGTCTCGAACGTTCCATTTTCCTTTTGCGTTGATAATTCTGCGATGGCTTCAATAAAATAATACATTTGCTAATAAATTCATTTGAATGTATTATTCACTTCACATTTCATTACAAAAATGTCCACATCAACACTTTGTTCAGTTCCTTCAAATTAAATTGTTTATACGTGTAATAGTATACATCCTTTCAGTCCGTATATAACTTTCATCAATGTCAGTTTCACTATACTTTGAAATTGTTAGCATTGCGTTTAATTGCTAATTTCTTTTTTCTTAATATCATTAAAACCCACTTTATTTCATATAAACAAGAAGTTCACTCTTTTCATTGCCCATTCTTTTCATAAATGAAGTAAACAACATGCATATCACACACGTCAGACTGAAACATCATAATTCAGGTACGGTAGATAAATTCTGATTGACGTGCCTGATTGACAGGGGTACAGTTACGACAAGGGCATTCACCTATATCGCTGGTCATAACGCACTAATGCACCTATATATATAAAGCGAGTGAAGGCGCATTGTTTTCAATTGGCGCGTTTGCTCAAGTGGTTAGAGCGCTGGGGCAATGGGGTCAACCCGGATTCGAGACCGGATTAAGACATCTTTAGTTTTTCAAAATAAATATTTTTTTCACAAAATATGATATTACTACGCACCCGTTTCATATCACAAACGATATGGACCGGGTGATATTGCCCTCTAAAACCCATCATTTTCCACCATTCATATAATAAACTGAATTAATTAATATAAAGGTGGCCTAAAAAGAAATGCCCATTTGTTTATATTATTAAAATGTTATTATTGTTTACAATTTGCTTATGCTTATGCTTTTTTAAACTTGGATGGTTTGATTATTCGACTGGAGATTCTTTTATGATCTGCAAATATTTATCATGTTATTTTTTATAAAACATGTTTTTATAACACCAGGTGGAGAAAAAAGTGCCGAAATTCAAATCGCCTACATAAACACTTATTATTCTCTAACACCCTGGTTAACAAACCACTGTGTTTCATGCATGCAAGATGTAAACACCATTGAACAGAATTCCGTAGGCTCCCTTGTAACACATGTGTGCCTGATATGGTCATTTTAGGGTCTAAGTAGACTAAAGTCGTCACTGTGTGTCATAAACAGCATTGAACAGTCTAGAACTCTTTAGGGCCCTATGCGTGTGTGCGTATGTGTGTCTTAGGGCCAGGTCAAAAGGGAAGCTTTTCCAACTTATTTAATCCTAACAAACCGTGTCATACATTGTATTACTTATGAAAATCAAAAAAGAATCTATCTTTTTAAAACGCAGTGAGCGTTTTGCTGCGTTTTTTTTTATAAAAAAAAAGCTCGAAGAAGCTTTCTGTGTGGCCAGGCCCTTATATGGTATCTTAAGGTTTTATATATATTGTTCGATTGAATATGCAATGAGTATGCAATATTCTATAGAATCTAAATTGTGATGAATTCCACTAGACTTTGTCCATTGCTCTGTACATAGGCAAATCGGTAAACGGTCAAAGCACCGTGCATGTACATTATAAGCATCCCCCTCGCCGAAAATCCCCGTCACGTAAGTGGGTGTTTGTGACGTTTACTCTAGTCCCTAACAGAAAATACATCACAACATCGTCATATCGCGACGTCAATGTTACTTTATAAAACCATATATAAACATTTATTATAGGGAAATGTCCCAATAGTTTATAACCATTACCTAATAATGACATCTTGATGAAGTTTTGCATTTGCATTTGACGTTATGTTGACGTCGCCATATGATGTGATGTTGTTGTGACATTATGTTTTGGTCAGGACGTCAGCTAACGTACAAGGACCGCATTAAACGGGTGGGGCTTACCGCCAGGGCTTCATGAAACTTATTTCAGAAACACTATCACAACTTTACGTTTTACTTGACTTTATTTATTTGATAAACAACATCAACAACACATATGCCATTTTACATCGATATTTCACTAAATAAAAACCATTTATTTTTCTTACATTAGAACAATACATATAAATATTATTTATGGATGCAATTCATTTTAAATAGGGATTCGTTTAAGATTTGTAATAAAAACACATGAACCGCGCCTCTATGCATATATTCATTAAATCACATACTCTTTCTAATGTCTATGTACTTTGATTTTTGACAAATTACCAGATTTGCTAATCTGTAATTAATTATATTATATTTATATCATATCGTATTCAATATCTTGCAGTCTGTCTTTAATGTAAACACTTGACATGTCTGTCTTACGGAATGTTCGACATCATGTTTCTATTTAAGATTTTTTGGGCTTTACATTCGCTCATATTCTCTGGTTGACACAATGTCTATTCCTTCACTGGTCATGATCTGGAAAATTAAAAATATATATGATTGAACCTTACGCCCTAACTGCCATTAAAATAAAGCATACCAATACAACATGAATAGCTTCGTAGTGCATACAGTTTAAGATGAATAATACTAAATAGCTGAATACAAAAAAAATATGCATAATTTTTATCATATAACATTTAGTATTGCGAAAATCAACATATGTTATAGAAACAATCTTAGATGATGTGTTGGTATTGTAAGGAATAATGATCGAGCATATAAAAAAGGAATTGTCTATTTTACAACACCCCAAGTGTCCGGAACCCACCCGAATTTCCGGGCAAAAGTTTACGGTAAAAAAATATCAAACAGTAACTGCATGTGCCAAAAAGATCCAGCCAAAAGATGTCCGGCCATAAAGTTTCCAGACACAAAGAATACTTAATATATAATGTATACTATCATTACTGATTCATTACTTTGTAATTACCAGAACAAATTGAGCCAATCGCCCATATTTTATACAATTTAGAATAGGACACTTTATGGATTGAAACCTTTCAGCCGTAACCTATTCGGCACATGTTTTTACTTGTGGAAACGTTATGCCTCGAAATGCTTTGGCTTAAATCTTTTTTTACTTAGATTCGCTCCAACCCTGCTCTTACCACAGTCATTTTGTTTCCGTCTATACTCCGCACATATTTCGTGTCTTTTATCTGGCTTCCTGGCCGGCTATTGATATCGATGATCTTATCTCCTTCGAGAACGGTCTTTATCTAAATAAAAGATAGAATCAATAATATATATTACTGAGTTTTTATTTCTAAAATCACATCATACGAAAGCCAAACAATTTATACCATTATTTCAAATCAAATAGTATGCCCCTCTTTGTTACATGGTTTTCTTTTTTCTTCATATTTTTTATGTAGAAAAAAAACTCTGATAAGTGTTTTATGTATAAAGATGAATTAATGCATCATCTCATTTGAAATCCAATAGCTTCCATCAAATTATGAATGCCGATTGTCTTAAGTAGATCATCAAGCTACTTATCGCAATATATCGAGGTGTGTGTAATTGCCATAAATACTACTCGATTATTGTTTTTCTTATCAGAGTTATTCTTTGTTAATACATGCGTTCATTAAATTGTTATATGAATCATAATTTAATATAAATACAATTATAATTATTTATTAAATAGGATAACCTATTATACAATCATGACAAGATAGACATTTTGATTTTTTTAATTGTTAATTTTGTAATACACAATGGATTTGTACAAATCCTCAACAATATTGCTCACTGGATAAATTAATGATTTTATTTCAACGTCTATATTTCTCATAAATCTGTACGTCAGACGTATAATAAACTGTATGTTACTAAACCATGACCATTCACAACTTTGACAACGGAATCGTTTTGCTTTTTTCGTCGGTTTCCATTGTGTATGGGTTAATCACATACTGAAACTGCGTGCTGGAGATATATATTAGTGTCGGCACACAAATACTTTATTCAGAGAATGAACAGGAACAATCTAAATAGCCTTACCTTGAATTTGATATCCTCGTGTTGTCCTTCTCTATAGACACCCAGCTTGTAGCTCTGTGCAACCACTTTTTGACTACCCAACCAGTATTCCAAAGTATAATCGTCTCCCTCGATTTTCTGAACGACTTCCAACCCCTGGGCGGGATCATCAAAGGCCGCGTATTGGTCTATCTCAGCCTGGCTTACTCCTAAGACGAAATGTATTTTTTATACCTTTTGTTGTATATTGCAGTGTGGAAATAAGATGTAAGGTGGAAGACGTTGAATGTGTGAGTTGTTTTTTTTTGCGTCCGACGTTGTGATGTAAATTGGCGTCTGTAAAAGTTGTTTATACAACTCGATTTAATGACGTCATTTCAACTTTCATGCACATTTGAAGAACAGTACCATATGAGCTTACATCAGTTTACCAAATTTCGAGCTAGATTAGTGTTGAAACGATGAAACTATATTGAAAATCAGGTTGTGATGTTAAGTGCGCCTAGCCAATATACGAATTGTCAATATCGCGAAATCGTAATTATTTTTTTGAAGTTGCTATATGAATCATAAACAATCTAGTAAAATAGATATCACGTACCAACAGCTTTGTAGAAGGGAACAACATTGGTTGCTTTCTTCAGTTTGAACCTACCATTCAATTTATTCGCCATCCTTATTATTATACTCTTACGGTTAAATCTAAAATTTAATTTTTATTGAGAATGATAATTTTTGTTGGCAGTAATTGAATGAATATCTTTATGGTTTTAACTAAACTGGATGTTATATATGGGGTTTTGAGCGTATTTAAATGGATTTCTTAATAGTGAACTATAACTTCCCTATTTCCTAAGTGTCATTGATATGTTATCAAAAGCAATTAAGATGATCCGAATATGACCTTATTAGGTATCATTACATATATTTTAATCTGGGATAAATTTGATCACTATATAAGGAGTATAGACTGCCATGGCAAAGTCAATTACATTATTTAGATAGACAGTTATCTCTAAATGTAGATGAAAATAAGTATATTCGAATTTACTATTAGAATATCCTTTCGGAGATTGAAGAACTTCATATAGTTATTTTGTCTGCTACATCCACTCAGCAAGGGTTGTCCATTAACGAGACGTCCAAGGTCGTTAATCGGACGCGCTACTTTGGGTCCATATGAAAGTTTTGCAGGCGTTCTTATTCGTTTTCACCGACGTTGCATTCGAGTCGTGCGCCGGAATCACGTTCTTCCGACGACGAGATTTAAAAGGAAAATTTCATTTGAGACCAATTAAGGTCTTCGTCTCAACGTCACGTCCAAATGCGACGTACTATGGGCGACCCTTGAGAGTGGGAAGAGACATCAAACGAAAATGGTAACGATCCAGAAAATGGTACTACCCAGAGAATTGTATCATATAATCTTATTATATATAACCGAATCCCCACACACTTTCGACGATGCTCGACTTGGAACACCTCATTGATTTGCAAAAACGATATGTAAAATTAAAACAAAAACATTCCTCCTTTTAAGATAAATTATATATTTGAGCTATTAACCAACACAACATATATCTACTCACCGCCAAAAGAACGTATGATCTTTTAAAAAACATATATTTTGATAACTAATATGTATTTGATTCTATTGACACTTTCACAAATTATTATTTGACTAGTTTATAAAGCGTTACATAACGAAGCCCCGTCATATATTTCAGACATGTTTCAATACTACCAACCAAAAAGAACATTGCGTTCAACCAAATCAAATCTGCTTGGAGTAAAAAAGAACCGCGTTCGATGTGGGGCACGGGCGTTCAGTGTTTCCGGACCGTCATTATGAAATAGTTTGCCCCAGGAAATCCGTGACTCGAACTCTTTTTCAATGTTCAAACGCAAGCTCAAAACATATCTATTTCAAAAGGCTTATTGTTAGGTGTATTTTGTTTTATTTTAATGTCTTAGGTCAAGGTAAATCTTATTTTATTTAATTTCAATTGTAAAGCGCATAGGTGTCTTTCTAAAGGTCTTAATATGCGCTATATAAAAAACCATTGATGTATGTATGTATGTATGTTGTATGTATTTATTTTATTCTCTTATGACTCATTTTCCTTTAAATAATAATAATAAGTGATAAGTGAGTACTGACTAGTTAAAAATGAGTAACCTCAAATTTTGAATGGACACTTATGGCAGTAAAAACATGGTCATCGATATATCAAGGCAACATAATGATTTATTTCCCGGTAAACTTATTTTCCTTTGTTCTTTCAGTGCCAATATATAACTAATTGCCCTGCTTCAGCGGGTACTTAATAAAGCTAATTGAGTACTGTGTGACACATATGTCACTATCGGTGACATGGAATAGTGCTAAGGGCCTGGACACATTTAAAGCGTTTCTAAGTTTCTCAAATTTTCAACGGCCTCATTAGTATACGGTCACATTGGAAGCTTTTTCGAGTGTTTTTTTTTCACACAAATCATGTCTAATGTATTCCTTATGAGTAAGTTTAATCAGAACATAATCACGCGCTTCTTTTGAAGAAGCTAGTCGAGTTAAGATTGCCCAAAAAGAAATACATTAGAAGACGGTGTTTTTTCTTGAGAAAAAAATTCCCGGAACTCTACCAACATGGGCAGGCGTTTTTTGCTTATTTATTCAAGAGAGATGCGGCTTATAGTTCCTAAAATAAAGCTTTTAAAAAGCACAGTTTCTAATGAAAAACAATTCATGCGGCCAGACCCTTAAATGATACGTGTACAGTGACGTTTTTATCCAATCTTATTTTGTTATTGTCTATAAATTGTTTTATCCACTATTTCTTTATAATATACTCTATATATTTTTCCAAGCATATTTATCATCACTTAAAACGAAGACGCTTTAGATACACATGATAATCATTTATTGATGTGATCACCCTAAACACGAATTGTAAAATGACAGAAATCCTTTCTGTTGATCTATTTAAGCACTTTGTTCCTTACTCAAACAGCTGTTCATGTAATAGCGAAAGGCTCGAATTATGAATTGCAATTACGGACCGTCGCTAATTAGCAACCTTCAATTTCTTAAGAAACGTGGAAATAAGCGGGTTATTTGTTTTGACTCGGGCTATCTTCGAATAAGACCTGCTCGACTGCGTCTCGCAGGTTGGTAATTCTCAAATTGCCCTCACAAAACGAATAACCAATACTTACCGTCAGTATATGAGGGGCACTCAACTATTTATCAACTATTTATATTTATGTTTATTCTGAAGTTGCAAGCAAGAAACAAAGATGCTGCAAGCAAATTTGCAATTTTCCACAAGAATAAAGATTTCAAGAAATCAAATTTGTATTAGGTTATTCTGTCAAATATTCGTCTACAGAGACATAATTTAGATACATCTGCATTCAATAATAAATTTTCAAACATCATTCTAGACTCCAGCATGCCGTATTTGATGACAGCAATTGGTTAGAGGTTCCTGACATGGATATTAGCGTTAAATGAAAATTTTGAAAAGTTAGTTAAACTGGCCTTCACGTTACACTGTTTATTCTATAGTTCAAAATGGCAATATCTGATTTCCACTTAAAGAATATTGTTTTGACCGCGACCCAATGTTAACGTATTGACCATTGGTTTATTGCAATGACACTAACGAATCAGGAACTTTATATTTGATGACAATATCGGAAATTTCAATCCAAATATTGAAAGTTAACAAACATATCAACCAATTAAGGCTCATACTTTCTTTTGGCGGATAGAATATATATAATGGGAATACGTCACGAGATTATATATTGAAGGGAATTATAACACTCTGTCAGCCAAATCTGAACGAACCCGAAGGGTGAGTTCAGATTT
>LQRL01141187.1:8617-19217 GCA_001703475.1 Hydroides elegans
GACTAATATTTAGCAAAGAATTTATGAAAAACATAAGTCTTATGCCAATGGTTGTTTCCTATGGTTGTTTCATCCAAAATGGTTGTTTCATCCAATGTGTCTACACCTTTATGCTTCATATTTATACACCCTGAAGCACATATATATTTTCTATATATATAGATCATACATAGAAACTAATTACACAATATTTAATCATAAGACATATCTATGATGAAAAGCAGAACATTGTAGTTTACCTTGTGGAAAATAGATTACAACTTAATTGATTGCATATGGCAGATAAACACGAATTAATCTACTCTTGTGTCTATATACCAAAAAAATGCTTTATACCATACGCAAACTAATCAAAAATGTCCCGAATAATATGTCTTAACATCAAGCTGTTTATATAAGCATTTGAAAATCTACACGTTAACTTTATACGAAATTATTTCATGAGAATATGATTAGAATAGTTCTTTTACCATTTATCTAATAACATCAGCAGCTGATAAGCCAAAAAGAAAATAAATATCATTATAGCGTTTATAGGATATAGTAAACGCTCTTCAAAATACACGGCAACTTATGCAAAATTAAACAAAAACATTCTACATAGTTAAGGTTATCCATTCAGTTCGTTTCGTCACATAATGTTTGAGCAATTTTCACTAACTAAAGCGGAACTGCTTGCATGTGTTATCCTCCCAAGTGTAAACCCACAACGTGTCATCTTCGACCAAAGCGCTATACGGATCGCCGATGCCGGTTGCAGGCACAGCGTACCAATCTCCATTCGCAGTTAGCACTACTACCTTATGTTCTTCTGTATGCCGAACAATAAATAGGGATTCGTCCACATCGATACCACATAAAATGGGGTACGGAAGCCGTCGACCGATTGCTGCATTGCAAGCAGCGTTTGTCGACTTGAGTACTCCTGCATGGTCATATTGGATGATTCTATGAGTTTTAAATTGGGCAACATAAATACAATTGTTTGTAGCTTGAACCGTATTATAACGAGATCGAGAATAGTTTGCGATTGTGAATACTCCCTGCCTAATATGATCCTTCTTATCTTGATTCAGTTTCAAAGTATGAATTTTCGATTCGCCATCATCTAACACAAAGAAAACATCATCAATGATGGACACATCACTGATATTACCATTAAATAATTTGTATTCCATTTTTCCGTTTGTATCCACAATGAATAAGCCATTTTTTGCTGCTATAATCAGACTTTTATCAAATGTGACCACTGATTGAATGTATCCTACTTGTGCATACGTCACTGATCGTAGTTTGTTGCCATCTAGTGAGTAGACATTTAATGTATTCGTGCCGTGTTTTGAAAATAGTAACTCATTCTTCACTTTCACAAACTTCATGCATGACTGAATCGGTTTTATTTCCAACACAAGTGTTGGTTTCATTTTGCTCATATCAGTCAATGAACGATTGATCCAATCCGACCTCCTTTGCGTTTTTATTACTGCCTTAGCTGCAACATTTCCGATCAGATTGAGCTCCGTTGCAGACGCCTCCATGAATTCGACTTCATATTTAGCGTGGTACTTTTCGACTTTATCCCTTGTCTCTTGTTCAGGACCTTCCTTTTCCGAGCCAACCCACTCAACTATCTGAAGCAGACTTGTTCCTTTTGCAGATTCAGCCGCCGTTGATTTTACAACCAGCATGTTCTTTTGGCTTTGGATTTTGGCTTCAAGTTGCTTACGATAAGCATCGAGTATCTCACACTCTTCATCCTTTACGTCTTTCAGCTGTTGTTTGACCTGTTTGCAATCATCGCGAACTTTGCGGATCATTTCTTCGCATTTGCCACCGATTCGTTTTTCGATATCTTCGAATGTCTTCTTGAGTGCCTCGCCTTGGACCGTCGAATCTTCAAGGGCCGCTTTGTTTGATTCGACAGTTTCTTCTAATTGTTTGGTACTTTCATTAAGAACCGGGAGTAGCTTTTGTACTGCCTCCTCGATGGTTTAGGCTTCGTGGCTTTTGTGTTCCGTTCCATTGCAAAGGAGGCATATCAGTTCCTTGCAGTCTTTGCAGTGGATTTTGACCAACTCCTGTGGATGACGCTGGCAATAAACATGTTTATCAATGGACACTTTCGCATCGTCGGATAATTTCTCACATTTGTGATGCTTCATAAACGAAAAGTTGTTATGCAATTTGTGACAAGAATCGCAGAAAGTCTCCTTACAATCATGGCATCGCCATGTGGCAGCTTTGTCATTGCACTGATCACAGTGTAGCCCATCTTTCTCGACTTTGGTAACACTATCGATCAGTTCCTGTATGCACATAGCAGGCGATATATTCTCCTTCAAAGTGTGTTCCTTACAAACCGGACATTCTACCGTAGCAGCGGTTTCTCCTTGGACGGGTTTCATGTCGTGGATGCATCGTTGGCAGAGCATATGAAAGCATTGAAATGCCATAGGTTCTTTCATATTGGCAAGACATGACGGGCATTTGAGGGTTTTGCCTTTGGACGTGACGTTGGTAGCCATGATTTGGTCTACTGTGTAAAGAGAAAGACAATTTGTTTTTTGAATTCCACATGAATAAGAATATACAGCAAGATTTTAGCTAAACCGTTAAGTCTTTTAAATCTGCAGCTTCTCATAGATACGTATGCATGTTAATTGATAACGTTATAACATATTTTTGGTAAAGAAATAATAGCGTAGTGCATGTTTAGAGAAACAAAATACTAGACACAAAAACAGTATCATAAACTCATAAATCATATCAACATTATCTTTAGCAATATACATGTACTTGTCCATTGTATATCAATTCATTGAAGGTCTATCGAAATTATATCTTGATAATAATGTAAACGTGAATGCATAAATATAAAGCTTTAAAACTTACTTTTTTGAAAGATAAAAGAGCACAACAATTTAGTCTCCCTGGAGAACTTTCTTTTTGATATCCACGTATGTTATATTAATAATATATATACAAATAAAACCTTCCAAATATAGTTCAAATATAGTACTTAATCTGTTTATAAGCTAAGCTGCCCTTCGCACAATACTTGACTCAACACACGCGTCAATTCCGAGATAAATATTTGTCCTTGCGTTGTTTCTTTTTTTTAGCTCATGTAGCTTTCACTTTCGCACTGCTTAACTAAGTAATCGAATGATTGTCATATGAAAGGAAATAGTTCAAAATAATCGTTTTATGGTGCGTTCAGCGGGACTTTGCGTCTGCGTCTGCGGAATTTAAATTGGTATAAAACATAGTAAATCCTGCGGAATCAATACCGCTGGGTTTACTATGTTTTATACCAATTTAAATTCCGCAGACGCAGACGCAAAGTCCCGCTGAACGCACCATTATTGTATAATTATTGATTTTGGAATATTGTTTTGGCTAAATGCCGTGTTCAATTAATCAACTCTCTCTCCATTGTTCGTGTTCTAATCACACGCACACAGATACACTCGGCTTTACCGATGAATATCGGCCCGGCTTTTATAATGTTTGGATACATTTCATCACAAATATTAAAGTAGAGTGAAAATGTCCGAATAGAACATTTACCACATAACTAACTCACATATATTCTTACTCACCGTACTAAGATCCAGCTCTCGACTATTGCGATACATCTGGTCGACCAGTCTCACCACATCGCCCACCTGGCTGTGACCGAACCGGAAGGCGGCCGTCGCGAACGAGTTCTTGATATCGCCGTTCACCGTGTCGTCGTAACCTTTTTTGACAACAAAACATGATTTATGAACATTGTCTAAAAGGCAATGGATGAATTACGATATATTATATTTGACTTAAAATGCTTTCCATATTTTCTTTGTGATCATGGACCAAAAGTTTTAGATATAAAGAATATCCACACGGGGTACTTCTCAAAAGAGTTTTTTCAACCGATCCCAAGATTTCTAGATATGGTTTTGATGGAAACGGTTAACATTGTACATATAAAACTGTTTGGTTGGATATTGTTTCTCAGATTGTTTTCACTGTCTAACAAAAATGTGTTACAAAATATGAATATGCAAGTCTAGAATGTCTCAAAATATTTTTTTGTGGCATTCTCTTTCACATGCAGGTAAATTATCGAATATCATATCATATAGTTCCTCACCGTCCCAGTATCCTTGTTTCTCAAGCGCCAGCCCAAACTGTCGCACGTGACTCGGACCGACGACAAGTGGCACGTACTCGTTGTAGACCATCACCTGCCAGATGGCCGCCATGATCTTTCGAGATTCCTGCAAAATTAGAGCTATTTTAAGTTTACTTGCGTTGGGTTTATAGGGTAACAGAATGATGTCAGTCCAATATGAAAGCCAGACTGAATTTTTGTATAACCTTGTCAAAATTATATCAAAATATTATTAACAATAAGAAATATAAGTTATGATTTAAAAAAAAGGAAATATAAACAATAATGTTGAAAATCAAAGTGATAATAACAATGGTCAATAAAATAGCTATAATACCATTAAAAGTTTGATTAATCTGGACTTTATGCCACTCAGCCAGGGTAGTCGCTTTTGATTGTGATGTCACGAGGATCCATAAAGGTTATCCCGGCGCTTTTTACAAGACGTCAGATAAATTTCTTTGGTCTAACATATTTTGTTGCAACATTTTTGCGCGTCTTCAACGTTCGCTACAAAGTGACGTCATTGTGACGTTGCTCGACGTCTTGTCGAATTGGATTCAAATCGAATCGATGAACTGATAGTTTACCTGATAGAGCTTTTCACCAGACCAGTGTGGGTTAATGTGATTAAGTTCATCCTCGATTCGATTGTGCTCGCGATGGAAAACGGTGTGCATCGATATCAATCCGATCTGCTCATTGACCCGTCCGTCTCCTAAGGAAGTTGTTTAAAGGAGGAAATAAAATAAAAATGAACGGCAAAGAATGTTTATAAGATTTATTACAAAGATCGTTATGTAGCATATGCGATGTATGTTTTTATATGAAAGAATTCTCGACAAAACATGTTTTATACAAAGAGGGTCGTTATGGATTTTTTTATACCAAAGTATTTCCTCATTTCATTTACCTTATCAAACAAGCATATAAAAAGAGAAGTTTTTAACATGAAACAAATCCAGCATGCTCAATAACTATTCGGCATTAACATCATCTATCTATCCCCTTTGCTCACCTGCATTGAAACATCGAATGGTTTTGTTGAGGTCCCTGCAGTCTTTGTTATCAGTTTGAGGAAGCAGATCTCGGTAGCTTCGAGAAAATGGATGCCGAGTCGTTTTCAGTTTGCCTCGATCTGAAAGTAAGTTACCATAGACACATAAACTTGTACATGTATGTTGTGCTACTTTGACAATTTCATACGTATATAGGGCCCGTATACCTCTTATTATTGCTGAGACTTTATTGTTCAACCTGAAAATTCACCCATTTGACATAAGGATAGTATTCAAATTTGGAGAGCCATTAGTTGAATGCTGGACCCGAGGGCACGGGGCCGTACGGATCCGGTACATGTTATGTATTACATCCTTTTAATTGAACATGTATATGTGTATGTTTTCTTCCGAGAGATTTCGGAAATAAAGGATTACAAACCCCCTTCCCTTTCCCGAAATAACGGCTTAAACCAACTTCAATGTTATACTTTACCAGGATTAGAAAGGTCCCTCAAGGTGTCGCTCTCGTTCCTTGTGCTGCCATAAACAACGGAAGCATCGAACCAGGCAGTCAGCTGATTCAATTGTTCTCTCGGTGCTGAGAAGTCATAGGAAATAAAATGATTAGTAATATTTGATATAACAACAATGCATTACAAATGGATGCATGATTTATTGCTCATATGTACTAGATGCTCCGATAAAATCTAAACATAATCGTAAGAATAATACGAAAATCAAGGTTTTCGTGTAATTAAATATGTATATAATATCTTGAGACGTTGCAATTTTTTGCCATTTGTCAGAGTTTCAATGCAGTATTCATAAAATAACTTATCTATAAGACTTCTCAATGACAATTGTCCGTAGATGTTTAAGAATTTGCATTGTTGTGTCATTTTGCATGATTACAAATACAAGTTTGTGAATTGTAGTGCCAGTTTGAAGACAGGAAAATGTCACGAAACACCCTTCAGGGTTAATCCACATTTAATTTGCAAACGAAGGAACAGACTGATTGACTCTCTAATCAAAATGGCACTTTAGCGTAAAACGGATCCTTTGACAACAAGTGTATTTAATAGATGCCAGGTATTTTTTATAATGTTGAAAACAGGTTTCCAATGAGGATATATTATTATCTATAATAATATCATTTGGAGCAACAAAATCGGAATTAAAGAATAGCCTCTGATGCAAAATGACCAAAAAGAGAAAAGGTTCCCGGAAGAGCTATTTGGTTTCTTTCTTTTGTTTCCCTGGGAAACTTTATTGCACTAAATTTGATCGGCCCATAACCCCGGGCTGTGCCCAATCATGTGCGAAATCCATTGGATTTTATGTCCTATTTTGAAGACCAAACTAGATAAAGTCTTGTCAAGCGAACAAGTGATAAGCAGAATTTCAAGAGCAACTTTCTGCAAGTATAGACATTGCATCGATATTGTGTGTAAATGTGACAACCGATATTTTAGAGTGTTGACGCACATCATTGTCATTGTCATCGATAACCATTGCGAAATCAAAAGAAAACTCAATACTATAGAAAGTTTTCTTCCAAATCTTCAGTGATTCGATAAAAATATGAAACAAGAAAAAAACGGTTTGATGATGGGGAAGGGCATTTAAGGAAGCTCGAAGCTTTATTTGAATTTTGTAGCGATCGCAGACAATTGCGCCTCTCCGCACCATTATCTATTTTATTGCGTAATTTTAAATCATAATTTGAATATCTAAAGTACTCTAAACATCATTGTTTACGGAGATATTGGTTTAGGAACGAGGGCATATCGCTGTTAAATGTAAATCATTATCTCATCCACGGCTAAATTATTACAATTGTAAAGGCGCGTTCACACAAAACGATATCCTAATTATTTGCGTGAACAGAGGGAATAAATTGCTATGTTTTTATACAAAAGTGACTTTCGAAAATATCGGGTTTCGTGCTTTTTCCGAGTTTTTTTCGTTGGCGTGAACGCGGCCTTAGATATAATATCCAAACTTATTCTCTTTACTAGCGGTCATAAAGCTAGAAATGTTGTGTCTGTGTTCTGTTTATCTATTTGGTGTTCAACTTGTTATCTACATGTTGAATTGAGACGGATGAGACAATATCACAAAAACCGAAATCACAAAACAAAACTCAGCAGCCCATGATACATTACAATTATAAACTACACAATACAAAATTATGAAATAAAACAACAATACAAACGAGTAAACCATGATACATTACCCAATCTACAGTCATCCCTCATCACTTCCTGCGTGCGGACGAACATGAGACAGGATTTGTTGGTAAAGTCTGGGTCTCGCCGAGGAATAGGGATTGGTTCACATGCCCGATTTTCAGGACCCTTTGTGCTGCACCCGTCGTCCCCACACATGACATCGACTAGCTCGCCTGCGCCTGTTGGGTAGGCGAGACATAAAAATGATGGGAGTAGAATTGTATATATATATATAATGAACCCCACTGTCTAAAAAGATGGTATAACAGAAATTTAAGTTTCGATCTCTGGCTTGAAAATGATGTGTCATTTATAAAGCCTATTTTAGTTTTAACGAAGACACCTTCGACATCTTACTCAGGCGCGGTTTTATGTCAGGGCGCACCCGGCGCTTCCCATTCGCCCTTATATGTAATGCGAAAACAAATTGGCACCACTTCCGGTTCCCCCGCGAATATTTTCTGGATCCGCGCCTGTTACTCTATGCTTCAGAGAGATGAATTGAGATGTTATATATTGTCACATAGAACCATAACTCTGTGACACATAACGGTCGCCATCTAACAACGAACCTGCCCCCACACTCAAAATATTGTGCCCCGGTCGCTAGTGGATTGACCCGGATACTTCACAGACTGTGGGGTTTCCACTTGATTAAATGGGCCTTTTTTCTCAGTTATATAACAGTTAAGATTTGCCAACAAACGCCCATGGCGGCTTAAGACGTCCTGACCAGAATGTAGTAATGTAATCATTTTAAGGAGGAAGGCCTGACCCCACTTCCTTACTGTTTATAAAACACGTTTCAATAACAACAGGACAGCAAATAAATGGCGAATTTATACAAGAAAATAGTTTCGGGACGCTCACCGACCCCCTGTTCGTACTTATATATCATACAAAAACAATTCGTGTCCTCCAATACTTAATTTCTGTTATGGGCTTCCTCGGTTCAAATTGTCCTGAATACACCCATGCCCCATCATATTTATAAGAAAAAATATCCATATAAGAATTCATATAATCATGAATAAACGCATGCCATCATCGTTCTTGGACAGCTTCTTCACGGCCGTGCGCATTGTCATGCGCCAGAAACTATACAGACATTATGTGCATATTTGAGGCTTCTAATCTACTAGGTTTCATGTTATACGTATGATTCGAGGAAAAGGTTGATAGAAGGATGATAAACGCACATACCATCATCGTTCTTGGACAGCTTCGTCACCGCCGTGCGCTCATTGTCATGCGCCAGGAATTGCCCAAAGGTCATGTGCATTACAGTGTGCACTGGACTGCTTTGGGACGTGTCGGGTGCAAACATGGCGGCACTCACAGCGCGTGCGCTCGGCAGATGCCCGCCGTCACGTGAGCAGCGAAGGGCTCCAATACCTAATGATTTAAAGATATATTTATATAATTATTGAATAATCTATTATTATATTTATTGTATAATGACTTGAAACTAGACTCTGAAGTAGTTGATATCATAAACAACAGAACTAAAGAGCATTAATTGGCCCGAAATTGTCATTGTCAAGATATATGTTCTCGTGATACGTCGAAATGAGGTCTTCAAAACGCTGACGTTGTGTCTGAGCTAGGTGAGAACAATCATTTTTCTCGAAGGTGGGATGTTGACTCCTTTTCGGAAAACATCCATAACCATTTGTATTTAAATATGTTTTGGACGTTGTCGTTTATAAAACGTTATGAATATAAACTGACGTTTTAAAAACATGACTTACTTTTCGGTATTTTTTTTCAGGCTTGTTATTCATATCATGGTACAGACTATCCCTCTTTCGATCAAACGTGTTTGTGAAGGGAAACAGGGATAATGCAATTGCAAATAAAATGATAAACAAAATAACCAGAAGAGATAAAATATTTCAATGACACATCTAACAGTCAAAACAATACAATAACCCACACCTTAGAATTCTTACCGTCGCAATAGTCTGGTTGCAAAAAGCGATCCAGCGCCCTGAACGATTTACCCCACAAGGGCCGCCTAAGATTATTACACGATCCGTCAAATGTCCTGTAGGGGGCGTAAGGGTCGCAGTTGTTATTGCCGTCGTTCTTCGGGTAAGGGCACGCACTTAGGGTCGGGATAGGGTAGTCCATATCCGGGGACACTTTGTAGGGGTTGATGGGTAACGCTGAACCCATGCCGTCCATGACGTCTTCCATCTCGCGTTTAGAAAGTCTGAATCTGAAAAATAATAAAAGAAAGAGGAAATATACATTGTATATATAGCGACATGAGGCTCTAGCCATCAGAGCAAAAGTCCATATGAAAAAAAAAACGCCGTACACCGTTCGCTCTTGCATATTATACCAAAATCGTTCGGCGCCCCGGTTTAACATTTCATGGATGCGCCACTGGCCACTCTTGTATTTGTAAAAAGGCCACGCAGACGATTTACTTAAAAGGTATGTATCCGCCAATTTAGAAAATGAATGGTTGGAAAATCCTGGAAAAATGATTTTTATGTGACCAGGGCCTGTTATACATCGCATTGTCAACTCAGTCACCTTTCCTTTACATATAACTTCTTATTTTGATCTTGACAAATTGCAAGCAAGGCTAAGAGAGCAATTTGTTGCTAGAGTGACTAGACACATTTTATCTCTTTGCTTGAGTAGATATTCTTAGGCGGCCTCAGGGTTTTGCATAATGCATCCAAGGATCTATTCATTAGTGCTCTTTTTTATATATGTATCGGGGTTAAATAAGGAGAGCCACGGTTTTTTATGTCATGGGTCAACGAACGATGTTTTATTTTCTCTAAAATTCCATTAGACCAGTTGAACAATCTCACCATTAAGAGTGTGTCTACACGGAGCAAACCAAACATCAAACCAAACGTTAAACCACTTAAGGTCGTGACGGCAATCAATAATATTCAATTCATATTCTAGATCATAATATGATTTCAGATATGATTTAATTAAGGAAATGAAGCAAATAGGGATAAACTTACATCTTTTCTTATTTGGCAACTACTGTGACGTAATAAATAGTCATCTCTATTATCATGGCCAAAGTAACGGAATCAGTGAGAGTTATGGGTATGTCAGACATGCGATTATCGCGTCTCAGACAGTCTGCGACTCAATGAGACTGAGAAATCGCAGCAGTGTGACATACCTTGCGACGCGATCGCCGACGGTCTGCGATCGTCGCCGACTCAGTCTCA
>LQRL01141188.1:37922-55680 GCA_001703475.1 Hydroides elegans
CCCCCTGGCGCGAAGCCCCCCTCACCTTTTTCAAGCTAGGCGAAATGCCCCCCCCCCGGCGGAAAGCATCCCTACCTCGGCGAAAATTATCTTCACGCAATTGAGTTTTTAATCCGGTTCTTACAACGTCAACTCACGTCCCGACAAAAATTATGTCACTACAACGTCATATGGCGACGTAAACGATACGTCAAATGCAAAACTTCATCTTGACGTCATTATTAGTTAATAGTGATACACTGTTTGGACGTATCCCTATAATAACGTTATTGACATATGGTTTTTAGTAATAATGACGTCATCTTGACAAAAATATAGAAGTCTACGTCACAAAGACCTACTTACGTGAGGAGGGATTTTCGCCGGATGGGGGGGGGGCTTTTGACCGTTTACCGCTTTGCCTATTTACAGAGAAATGGACCTAGTCTAGTGGAATTCATGATTAAGATTCTATAGAATATTGCATACTCATATTGATTCAATCAAAAAGGTCTACATAAAACCTGACGAGACCATAAGGGTCTGGCCATACGGGATGCTTCATCGAGCTTTTTTATCAAACTAAACCGAGAGTTTCAATGCATTCCTTATGGGAAAATAAAAAAACGCAGAAAAACGCTCACTGTGTTTTTTTTTAAAGCTAGACGTTTTGTTTTGTATTATCAATAAGGAATACAATGTAAATAACGGTTTGTTAGGATAAACCAGCTGGAAAAAAAGTTTCCCGTGTGGCCTGGCCCTAAGACATGGGGCCTAAACAGTTCTATTCAATGATGTTTACATCTTGAATGCATAATGCAGTGACAGTTTAAAGTATACATAGAACATACATGACCAAATAAGGCACACTGGAGTTGCATTGGGGCCTCAAGAGTTCTATTCAATGGTGTTTACATCTTGCATGCCTAAAACACAGTGGCGTGTTCAACAGGGTTTTAGAGAATAAGTGTTTATGTAAGCGATTTAAATTTCGGCACTTTTTTTTCTCCACCTGGTGCTATAAAAACATTTTTTTAACAAAAGTTAAACGATGGAAATTCGCAAAACATAAAATAATCTCTAGTCCAATAACCAAACTATCTAAGTTTATAAAGGCATTAGCAAATAATATGAAATAACAAAATTATAACAATATAAAATCAAAAGAGCATATCTTTTTGTGGTAGGTTTATATTGATAAATGGGATATCAAGCTTTGCAATTATGTAAAATTTATTGAAAGATTCTATCCAAGACTACCGCTGGAGTGAAAATATTGAGTGGCTACTTTCTTTTATGTCGATGGTAGGTTGACTTGCCTTGATAACAGGCTGTTATTTGTGTTCATAGAAACAGGAAAAACGGAAAATAGATTAGGAAAATATACGAATTTAACTAACAATAATGAGCATATATATTACACATAAGTACAAAATATGAGTAATCATTTCGTACTTGGTTGATCGTAAAAATGCGGACAAAGATGGGAAGTGAGCATCTGTAAATCAGTCTAGACCAAAACATGTCAAATGCTTTATCTTGTAATTTTTATGTCTTAATATGTCTAACAATGCCTAAATACAGTGGCATTGTTGTAATTCGTCATATATCACATCGATGCATGTAAATGACTAGAAATATGTTAGTTCAAATGTTTTACTACTTTGCTGTTGTTTCTTCCATGATGATGGTTCAAATAATTGCAAAAGATAATATTGAGGTAATTTAAGTGACCTTCAATTTTGAATTAGTTTTATTTGGCAAACTTGTTAAGGAAATGTATAGAAAAGCCAGTCTTTTCATTTTCACCAACAATATTTGCTTATCTAAACGTTTTTTTTTTCACATTTATACGTTAACGCCCATGCTAACAATGCTAACAGCTTATAGGAAATATTTTGTTTGAAAATGTTTATCCAATTAATGAAATTGTTTCATTATACACGTGACATATCATTATATAATTTTATTGCCTATATCTTATTAAATATGTCATGCAAAATACAAAGAACCCAGTCGAATGAGGTGGTTTTATACACATAAAAGCACCTTAAGAGATTATGCGACATAAAAAAGTGTTGCACAACATGAGATTTTGCTTGTATTAATCAAAATTATATTTTCTTTTCAAATTGATTTATTTCGAAGGATTCAAGTAGCTGTAGTTGCGGCAATGATGGGTTTGATGAAATAGAATCATTGATCAATGCAAAGGTACAAATGGAAATGGAACATTTACGGAAAGAAATCGATTTAAGGGATGCTGCCTACACAAAACTGGTTAAGAGTCTAAACCCGGATATCTGTAAGTCTGGCTTTAGTTCGTTGCATCCTTTATCGAAACAAATGTCATAAAAGAACATAGAAACTACATTATCATCTGTAATATTAATTTGTAGTTAAATCGAAAAGCAAAAGCATTCCCATTGAAGCTGTAAAGCTGTAAATATACAACAGTAAATGTTATTGTTTCAAAGACACGAATATGAATAAACCTTTTTATGAAGTTAATGTTTATGAATATATAGAAATACACATAACTAGTTGCTTTTAAGGTAAAATTGATTTAACTGAATACATAATCAGATAGATTATTATCTAACCTTTCATGCGATTTTTCAATGAATTGATCATTTGAATAAAATCCAGACCAATTCACGTCATACGCCTGTCCATCGACAAACATTAGTCTGTCTTGTGAGGGTGACGACACAATTTATATCTCAATTGCTGACTATGCTGAATATTATGAGACGTGTGATAGTGGTTGCTGTTCGCCACATCCTTGTATGCATTATTTTGTCAGATGTTTAAAAAGAGATTTTAGTAGGGTCTCTTATGCCTTTCCTAATGAATTATGTGTTAAATCTTAAAAAAGTTCCTTTCCTAAAGGTTTTCGTTAATATTGTTTTTCGTTAAAAAAAATATTTTGGCATTATCTATTTATTCAAATTATGATGAGTGATCAGTGTTTTCTTTATTTTCTCACTTTTTTTTGCATATAATAGCTATTCGTTACTGGATTATACGTTTTGGTATTCAATACTATTCATGTATCAGGGTAAATCTATTTCGGCTACAGGGTTTTTTTGAATACATTAAAAAAATATACGATGGCCGAGCGGTCAAATTATAGTAATGGCTTCGCTAAATTTTACAATATTGTAAGTAATGAAAATGTGTTTTTTACAACCAGAGAAAGAAAGTTAAACCTTGGAATGGAATGAATTCATTGTCTTTATTATGATCAATATTATGATTAATAATAATATCAAAATATTATTTACTCAGTCGACTGCTCAGAAAGTGTTGAAGAAAACGACGCCTTAGAATGGGTTGCACTCCTGGCGGCATGCAACAACAATACCCAATGTGACTATTTCTTTCGAGGTGCCGCATTCTTAGAAAATTGTACTCTTGGCGAAGCTGTGTCCTATCTGAATGTGTATTTCATGTGTGAACCGGGTAGGTATCATTCTCTTTAAAATAAAAAATATCTTTTGAGCAACGAATAGGAGATCATAACATCCAAGGGGAAGGCGTTCATAGGAGTAAACCTTTACTGAATTCTTAACTGAATTTGAAGGTCGCGCATCCAAAACAAAAGTCGAATATAAACGACGCGATCATTAAGGGAATAGATTCGTAGAGAGAGAATGCGTAAAGATTCATTCTAAGAAATGTTCGTGCAAAATTGTTCTTTCGTATCTTTCAGAAAAAAATACACATATTAAAAGTTTTTAGGATGTGAACCAACTGATTTATATCAACGTAATTTATATCAACAAAATTTATTTCTTAATCTACAGACCAACCATCAATGCCAGTGGGGTTTTCTGCTTTCACTACACAAGAGAGATATTATAATGATGGTGATGTCGTTTTATTTGACGGAGTTTCCTCAAACTTTGGCGGTTATTTAAATCTAGAAACCGGCATATTTGTCTGTCATTATTGGGGTGTTTATTGGTTCTCTGTAACTTGTCGCGGTGGTATATCAATCTATTGCAATGCGCTTATTACGGTAGATGGTAGTTTTAAAGCACAGGCATATGGGATGTCAGATGATTCAATCAACCAATCAGCAGTTTCAACTGTTGTTGAATGCAAAGAGGGTCAATCAGTTTGGATAAGAAACTATTACGACAATAGATTCTATAGTGGTGTTGATAAAACCAATGTATTTTCAGGCTACTTGCTTCATAAGTACTGAATGTGTCCTGTTTTATCTAATGAAACTCATCATCCATGCTCAATGATAAAGCCTTTGTTGAGTTTTGTAGTATATTGCATTTAAAGATATGAGAGCAATCATGAGGTAAGAAACAATATTTGATAAAACAATAATATTTCCTTTAGATTTATTTTATTTCTTTGTTCAACATGTCTTTAACATATTTGGGTGAATGATTTTCTATGAATGGTTGTGTTCACTTATCTAAAACTCAATGACAATCGTACTTGTTAGCACCCCCCTGACAAAAAAAATATGTCTTTGTCTGATCCATCACGTTTATTCACTTGGTAACAGAGCGTATCTCTTGAAGCCATAATACAATTCAATATGTTTTAAAATAAGTCGATCATAGATCTTTAATCAATTTTAAATTCAATTGTCCTAAGCATGGATTAATTTTCACGAAATCACTCTGGGCACCGTTCATGATTTTAACTATCTGCAGTCTGAGACAGAATATATCAATATAATATGACCCTTTTGTTTTGGAATGGACGACGTCTCAAGGGAAATCGCGGTGCATTTGGAACACATACAAATAAAGATTTACACATAAACAAAACGATTTATACATGTCAAAATATCACACAAAATATACCACATTATTTTCTTTAAATTATCCGTGTGTGGAACCCATGGTACTCGAAAAGGGATTACAATGAATAGCTTCATGTTTTTATATTCGTTCAAATGTATATACACAAGATTTGTCTGCACTTTGAAGGAACTAGTGAAAACACTGTTTATCGCGCAGGTTAGCTGTATATTCAAAAGAAAAGATAATTTTATAATCGTGATATCGATATGTCAAAAGAAACATACTGTGATCCTCATACAATTGATTTGAATTTATCTGAATAAAGTATCAAATACTAAATTCTGTAAAACTTGTTCCATAGACCAGTGAATCCCTTAACTCGCAGTAGTAAACAACAATATCAAGGCTCTATCATGGACACAGTGTGGAATGCATTATTTTCGTATCAATAACCGCCCAACCGCCCCCTCCCCAAACTCGAAGGGGCATGGTTTTTTTGTATGTTTTAAATATATTTTCTATGAAAACCGCTACCTTTGGCCAATTTGACAACTTCCGGTCGCCTGTTTTTGACCGAAATGGTCAAAAAACACATTTACGGACCAAAACCTTTTATTTGAGCCTATAACCAAGTCTCTATGACCTTTCATTCAAAAGTTCTGGCCTGTACAACAAAAAAGTTTGACGGACAGTCGGACGGACAGACAGACGGACGGACATCCCAAAACCTATAGGCCCCAACCTTTTGGGTTGGGGCCTAAAAAGAGACGGGACCATTAAACACCCACACTAAAACCAGTCACCCCAATGAAGAAGACTCTTCGGGCAATAGGAACTATTTTCGCTATAGACTTCAATAATTGATTCTGTTGTCACTTTCCAAAAATCAATCAAGTGACCTAGATTTGTTTGTTATGATTGATTTGCTAATGAGAAAAGTAGTTTAAGTCAAAGAAACAATTCGGGCATAAGAATTTAGTGAAATTAAACCCCCGGGTGCTTCGCATCCGCGCGTGGTTCAATTTTCAAGAAACACTTAGCCCTCATGGCTTCTTCTATACGTCTCTGCAATACGTGTGTAGGTATATGATGATCAATCTAACCCCAATAATGAAAACGATAAACGTTTAATGCGAAACAATAAACCGAAAAAAAACGCACAACGTCAAACGATAATCGTTAAACGCTAAGCGATAAACGCTAAACAAAAGGCAATCAAATCTACGAGTAGTGTATAAATAATGAACATGATTATTAGTGTTTAAATTAACTTCTAGAATGCCCTGGCTACTGGGGAAACAACCAACATGTTTTAATAAGTATTATTTCATATACAGTCTCATTAATGCAAAGTAAAACATAAAAGAACTTATACCCGCCCTTGGCATGTGACATTAAACGCTAAACAAGAAACGAGAAACGATAAACGTTAAACAATAAACGCAATATTTTGAAATTGTAAGCCCTTAAATGTTTAGCGTTAACAATGTTCATTCAAATAAATACACCAAACCTGTTCGTGTTTCCTTCGTTTGGTCTTTTATCAGGCATGCCTTGTTTGTTGTAAAATACGATATCTTTTTGTTTTCTAATACAACAAAAACTCATTTGACAGGCAAAAATAGCCACCTGAGCTAGTAATTGTCATTTGTTGTCAATAATGCAGTAAATGCGCTTTATAACTTTGTCACTGCATAAAGAAAAGTACACATTATTCAATAGTTGTTTCAATATGACTAGGTGTTTAGAAAAAAATGCTTAATTTAATTAAATAAAATTTTAATTATTTCTATCTGTATTATGCAAAATTTTATTAAGGAGAATATACATATTACAGGTCATTTTTATTAATCCACGCCCCACGCCTGCGTGCCTACACGCCCGCATGCCCACACACTTGAAACTCACCACGCTTAAATCAATATTTTTCCACGCTTAAATTATGTCGTGCGCACGTCTGCACGATGGCAGGTTATAAAGCGCATTTCTATTTGTTTTCCCCTTTATACTTCCTTTTACCGGTCGTTCTGTTAAGTGATGTAGATTCGACATGCAATAGCTACATCGTACGTTTCACTAAGGTCTAATTATTACTTTCTTATCATCTCCATCATTCAGTAATCGGAATATCTCGACGGCTTCGGCAGCATTTTTCAAAGTAATGTAAAAGACTTTCCCCTTCACATGTTCTATGGAATAATGTATGACACTCTGGCTTTTTCTCAATAAGTGGCTGATACATATATATAAAGGCTACGCACTCAATTGTCGTAGCATCCTTCCAATAAATTTTTTGCATATCTAGTAGGCAGAGGGCTAGCACACCTCCTTTCAGCTGTTTTTCAACTCCAGTGCCTTGAATGGCGAAAAGCAAATGAAGAAAGATAACGCGGAGTTTACAGCTGGATATAATTGGTTTATATCCGAAGAGTGTTTGGTGCAAATTTTCATCTAATGTTTCGTAATCCATAAATAAGGCAGACGGATTTAATACCAAGTTTTGCAATAGAAACTTAACGACTCGAAATGGTTGTTTTGTACCATCTGGAAATTCTTCCATGATAGCATTTTCTATTAATCCATTATCACATTCGTCCTCTGTGATGAGCCTATATATCTCTCCTTTCCTTGCGTATTCTTGCAGGCTAAAGGGTAAGAATGCACAAGCTGTTTCACGGAATTGTTCTTTTGGTTCCGTTTCTATATAGACGGGAACTATATCCACTGTCACCTGGTTCAGAACAGCTAGAATCCGGTCGACATTCCATGATCAAACAAATGCCTCTTGTTTTAGGAAGTTTTTTAATGCCATGAATGATCCAGAGTTCAAGGCCTCTGATTAAGTCTGAAGACTTTCTTCTTCTGATATCGTTAGCCATATCATGAAACGATTTGCCATCGTTCATCATTTTATCATCGGGCAGTGCTAATACATAATCGTAAACCCACCTTCAGGTTTGATGAAATACTTCCAGTTTGACGCAATAGTGTATATTGAAATATCGGGTCCAATTTAGCAAGCTTCAATAAACCGATGAACGATCGTATCGATTCCTTCATATATATGGCTGTATCTTGGATCATTGGCAGAAACATGCACTTTTCATCCAAGAGATTGGTGAACTCATTGGCATTTTCAATCCCATTGTCCTTCCGTGCCTTTGATTGAGTTTTACGAAGGAATTCCGAGACGTTATAGTGGTAAATATTATCCCATCTCTTAACCATTACCGGAATCAATATATCTCCTTTTTCGGCTTTTTCGGTTTTTCTGTAGTTTTCTTTAATTTTGTTTTGCAGTTACCCATATTTCTATAGAAAAAAATGCACATCAAATTGTATCCTTATATTAAGTATTATAACTTTGATGTATGAATGAATCAGATCTTTGTAATGGTCCACACTGAACATGTATGAAAACTTCCCAAATAAACCTTATCATTGCTGTTGATTCACAACTTTATCCTCCATGTGAAATATATTTTTGCCATTTTTATTATTTTTTAATTATTTAACGCTGCAACTAAGACATGTAGAAGACATATTCCAATTTTGGAACGCTCTGAGGCACTGATTAAAAGTTTAACTGTACATAAAAAATAGATCCAGACACAGATCTACCTAAATATTTGCCTTAAATGATAGGTTTATATCTTAATTATTATTCCACATTTAAAACTAACCATTTATTTTAATAGATTTTGCTACATCATACCTTTGTCACACAAGGGTGAGTGAAATAATCATCATTCCCACTTTTCAATTTTGGAACGATTATGTTTATTATACATTGTGAGGCACATTACATACCAATATTGAAAGGCAACTAAATTCAATCAAAAGAATAATAATGACGTTTTTGTCATTCTTTTATGTTTGTACATAATTTCATGGACATACCCATCGTACTGGGACTCTATCGATGTGACAAGACGAAGCCCGCTTGTAATTACCTCTATTTAGTATAGATGTCTCGTTTATTTTTTTAAGGACGCTGTATTAATAGAAGGGTATCATTCAAGATTCAGTAGGAACATGTATTCGCAAATAATGTATACAGCTTTCATCAAGAAAAAGAATAGTCAATGAAATGGATAATTCACGAAAGAAAATATAAACTCAAACTGTGATATGTGTCATTATTTAGTTGTATTAATTGGTTTTAGGAAAATAAGGCATGAGATTATGATGATTCATGGTATTTGAGTTAATATACATGCCATTCATGTTGGTAAATCCTGTAATACAAATAGCAAAACAAATCGTTCCAAAATTAGAAAATAGATGTAGGGCCAATATCAGAGTCAAAATCAAAATGTTATATAACATAGAATAATATGAGCCAAATGATTTCATAGATATGTAAAGAGCTAGTCTACACCTATAATATGGAATTAATATCATATTTTTTGTACATGAAATAAGCATTTTTTTAAGAATCCAAAATTTATCAACGACTCAGAGCGTTCCAAAATTGGGTAAACACGTCTACATTTAAAGCTGAATCGGTAAATTACTTCTTTGTGTTACCATTACGCTTCGATTAGCAGCACACGAATCATGATGTCGTGTTATAAAATGGAAATATAAGCAAAATATCATGCAAATATGAATTCGAAAGCGTTTTTGTTGAACAGAATGTCTAAGATCAGCCCTATGAACAATAATATATTAATATTTTAAGCTTAGAAATTCCCACTAATTTTATTTATTAATTGATTAATTCGTAACAGTAATATACGATGATCCAACTATATATAGACATTACAAAGTTACTGTTATCTTTTTGATATACCGTATTGATAAAAAATATACTTTATACATACAAAATACATGTAAAGCATAATATAATGTAACGAAATCGAAGCATAAGCCAAGTATAGTTGTCTACAAAGATGTGCTTAAAATTATATGGTTGCTGTTATAAAGTGATGTCTTTTGTAACGTATGCCAGTTAATCCATATTGTTTGCCCTAATTTTGAAATGACATGTAATGTTATAATTAGCCTAAAACTTGACTGGTTCGTTCAAGCAAATCGCATTAGTCACTCACAGGAATAAGTATAATTTGCATGAATATTTCCAATGCAACTCGTTTCATGGAACAACATCAAAACTTTGACCGAGCTTTCATGCAGTATCCCATCCGATAGCTCAGTCGGTAGACGTACTGATCAAATAGTTGGACTAAAATAGTTTGGTTTTGAACTTATTTGGTTGATAACTCGGTTACCACAATTGTTCTTTCCTTGAAATTATTTAGTGCCGATCTATCCTAAATGAATTGAAGTAATGATTAACTTAATTATACGAAAACACAAGCATATTAAACAATGATCTATATCCAAGTGAATAGATGGTCTCGGATGCTCATTCAAAGGACACAGTACATGTATGTTGAATTATTTGAACTGGGATAATATAACGATGAACTACTATAAATATGTTCAACAACACATAAACGCTTTTAGTTTTATCACTTAAATGATATCTGATTGTCACTTATGTTGGTGTTTGAAGGGTCCAGACGAAAGAGAATAATAAGACTTTTGTTAAAAAAGACATATCGAATTTAACCATAAAGCATACATATCTCACCTCTATTCCTAAAGCGTGTATATTTAAAAATGCTCCATAGAATAGGATGATTACACATGTACATGTATTCATATGTCCACTTGGCGTTTGCTTCAACCACGCCGGACTGGCTTAATACCAGATATTCTAGCATATTGAACATAAGTTTTACTTCAGACGTATTTACAGAGTTCAATATATAATAATGACGTTGTAAGCGCATAAACAATACGTAAACTATTGATTTACGTAACCCCGTAGTACCATGGAAACTGTTGCCAAGCAACGTGTATGCGTGCATTTTATTATATTAGTTTCATATATTATACTAAATATATGACCTAGTTCCCAATTATGGATGCATATTCTTATTTTTTTAATGCCAAAAATGACATAAGGTCACAAATGAAATATATATATATCATATTACTATGTATAGATCCATGAATGTATCATTAATTCTCTCATTTATGTATTTTAAGTATATTTAAGCTTATAGTAGCCAAGAATATTCTTACTTCATTGTTTTGGCTAGCGAATTATACATGTATAATTGGTTGTTTTCATTGACAGTCTAAATGTATAATTGAACGCATTAAATTGGTTTATTTAATACGTTTACACAATAGTCCAACTATTCGATCATGCATTACACATGCACTCGTTGTGCATATGTACCAAAATCTCACTATGTTCGGATATATTTCTGCATATTATACCATGAATTCATTACGAATATTTCTGTCAAGGGCCATAAATAATTTCAAGAAAATAACAATTGTGATAACCGAGTTATTAACCAATAAAGTTGATAACCGAACTATTTTAGTCCAACTATTTGATCAATACGTCTATTGTATCTTCTTGCTGGCGCTTTAAATTGCTGGCAATTATAATAATAGTGCCTGGATAAACTACAACTATATTTTTGGTTGAAAGTTTACTTTTACTAGGATTCTTCAACAAACATTACTTCGATAGGAAAAATTAGTTCTAACAGATATGATTAAAGATAGTTTTAGAATATTGATTTAATTTTTGTTACAGAATGAAATGTGCAGAATCTATACATATAAGGGTTTCTGATAGGAATGTTATACTTATTTTCTATGCATGATTAATCTCGTGTGGTGTGATCTCTAGAATTCTCTTACAACTCTACCTTAACTATCTAATAACTCTACCTTAAAAAAAAAGAATAAAAACTTTGAATATTAATTCACTCGTGCCGTATGTCTTTATGCGATTTTAAATATTCAATTTCTGTGTGCATCACCCTTCTCAATTATATCCTTGAATACCGTTATATACAGTTGGTTACCGGTTGCGCTTTTTAATTTTAGGGACCGGAAGTAAGTTTTTAAATTGAATTAAATTTAATGGTTTGCATACTAGGCAACGGGTTATCTCCATGTGTTTACATCTCATAGTCTAATATTTAAGAACCGTCCACACTGCGCTCGCTCGCTCGCTTTTGCAAAAGCGAGCGAGCGAGTGGATTGCTCTTTTACTTTACTTACTCGCTCGCTCGCTGGGATTGAATAAGGTTACACATGGGGATTCGATTCATCAGTGTTTAATAACAATATCATATTTTAAATGTTTTATGCATTGTCAACTTGAATGAAGGCACGTGACATTCAAAACAAAATCAATCAAACATTATCTTTCAAATTATTTTTTTTTATATTTAAATATTTACAATTATGAGTGAAAATAAGGATTGTACTGTATAATTGTTTAAAGGAATAAAATGAGTGTTCTCTATTTATACAAACCTAGAAATATATCGTGCTTAATAATTATATCAATTGATCACATCTATTTGATACTCGATTGTGTTAATTAAGTGTAAATAGTTGACGCAGCAATCGTCACAGATATATTGTTGCGTCATAAAACCAAACCAAAAATCAATTCAAAGAATAATCGCTATATCTTTGATTTCGAATGAATAATGCAGATCTTGTCAATTTTGGGAATACATTATGTTTTTTTCTGGACACCATTATACTTTATATTTTACCCTATTCGTTTATATACATGACTATTCAGGAGTCAGACTATACCTTTAATATGTTCCTCTTTTTTTGCATAGCAATTTGCAAATATAGGTCTATAGAAGTTAGATAAAATAATTATTGTGAAGAGCACCCCACGAGGTGTCCCTCAGAAAAGTTGTTCCTTTTCCAAATTGATCTATCTGCAAACTTTTTTAAAACTACCCTGTATAGCTACACGAACTAAAGGAGCACATTTTTATACTGGTCCTTTTTTTACTAATTCCTTGGGAATTTCGATTTTATTGTTATTCAAAGATATATAGCTAAGCATGTTTCATTGAAATACGAATGAAAACCAGTCGCATATACAAGAACATGTTGATTTCCATTTTTCATAAAAGGTGTTCCTCTCGAGTTTCTAGCTATCTAGATTAATCAAATGATGTCATCTATATACAAAAAAGGAACACCTTTTTGTAAATTTGGTCTTCGGGTGCCCTTCTATTGTGAACTGATAACCTTCAAAATTATTTAAAATTGTTCATATGATGTTTAAGGTCTTCTTTACTCTCAACGAGCGAGCGAGTGCAGTGTGGACGGTCATGTGCTCGCTCGCTTGCTGGTAAAATTTTGCTCGTTCGCTCGCTTTTGTAAAAGCGAGCGAGCGATTGCAGTGTGGACGGTGCTTAAGTCGACTTGTTCTGATGGTAGGATGTTCTTTTATAAACTATGCAACAATATATATATATATATATGAACTTCTCAATAATGAGTTATGTATGTTATCATTTCGTACTTAGTTGATCAATAAAGCAGACAAAGATGGGAAGGGAGCGCCTGTTGGGTAATTCAATCAAGGCCGAAACGTATCGATTGCTTTATCTGATTATTTTGGTATGCCAGATGTGTTAGATTCATTCACATTAATGAAATTTGTCATATCACATCGAAGACCGCTTGTGGCTACAAATATGACAGTTCAAATGTTTTACTTTCTTATGGTTGTGTGCTCCACGCTGATGGTTCAAATATTTGCAAAAGATGATATTGAGGTAATTTAAGTTATCTTTTTTAAAATCTATATTATTTGGCAAAGGTTCAAAAGATATTTATAGAAGTACCAGTCTTGTCATTTTCACAAACTCGTATCTTTTATTATACGTAAGCGCCTATACTACAGTACGCACATCTTAGAAATACTTCTTTTGAAAATATTGTTCTGTTGTTAATTCAATTGTTTCATAATCGACGTGATATATCATTTCATTATGTTATAACCTTTAAAGTAGTGTATATTTTATGCAAAATCATAAAGACCAAGTAGGATGAAATGATTTTATATGTATTTACTTTTAAGGGGTTATTTGACACATTATTCTTTTTTTACAAAACGAGATTTTTCGTGTATTACCCGGTAATATATTTTTTTTCTTAATTTAATTGATCTATTTCGTAGGATCCAAGTAGTTCTAGTTGCAGTGCTGATGTATTTAATGAAATAGAATCATTCAAGGCAAATATGGAAATAGAAATGGAGCATTTACGGCAAGAAATCAATTATAAGGATGCCGCATATACAAAATTACAACATGAAATTAGTTTGAGGGATGCCGCATATACAAAACTGATTAAGAGTCTTAACCCAGACATATGTAAGAAAATGTTTCATTGCAGCTTTAATCGAAAGAAATGTCATAATTAAGAAAAAAATATCATTATCAGTAATTATTGGTTGTTATGGAATAACAAACGATTTCTATCGAATAGTTCTGATAGTTCTGATAGATATGCAAAATCCATTTTTCATTGTAAAAGGTAAAACATATTGTTCAAACTGATTGCAACATCTAATCAGTTATTTAATTAACCCTGCGGAAATAAAGATTAATATACGATTGTTTTTTTTTGTCTGATTTAACCATTTTAATCAAATCCAGATCAATTCACATCATTTGCCTGTCCATCGACAAATATCAGTCTTTCTTGTGAGGGTAACGAAACAATTTCTATCACAAGCGCGGAATATGCTGAATACTATCAGACGTGTGAAAGTGGTTGCTGTTCACCACATCCCTGTAAGTCCTTTTTTGTCCAAAAAACATAGATATATAGTTTAAACCCAATATCGCTTGGTTTACTTATTTTCTTTGACTTTTCGCAGTGTCCCAGAAAAAAAGCTAACGCATGCCCGTACAATAACCAATGCAACTTCTGGAAAATCGTCCTAATAAAACAGTTTGAAAAAAAAGTATTGAACTAATCATAATCTAATCATCATTAATATAATAGTAAAAAAATAGTAACACAGAGTTTGAACAAAAACGGAGCCCTATACTCAATTTTACGCAATAGACCAATCAAAACGCTTAAGTGCACTTAAGTCTTTTTGCACAAACTTTTTGATGATATGAGTCTTTTTGACCCAGTCGACTGCGCAGAAAATGTTGAAGAAAACGACGCCCTGGAATGGATTGAACTCCTGGCAGCATGCAACAACCAGACCCAATGTGACTACTTCTTTCGAGGTGCCGCATTTATAGAAAATTGTACTCTTGGCGAAGCAGTGTCGTATATGAATGTGTATTTCATGTGTGAACCAGGTATGTATCATTCTCTTCAAAAGATTTACATGCAAAATAGATCGTTTGCACAACGAATAGATGATCATAATATACAAGGGGAGAATTCAAGGGGAAGGCGTTAATAGGAGTTAACCTTAACTGAATTCTTAACTGAAAATGAAGGTCGCGCATCCGAAACAAAAGTCGAATATGCAACGACGCGATCACTATGATTCACTCTAGCGTAGAGATTCATTCTAAGAAATGTTCTCGCTAAATTTTTCTTTCGTATCTTTCAGGCAATAAACATATATAAACAGTTTTTATGATGTGAACCATTTGATATACATAATACGTAATTTATTTCCTAATTTACAGACCAACCATCAATGCCAGTGGGCTTCTCTGCTTACACCACACAAGAAAGATATTACAATGATGATGATGTTGTTTTATTTGATGGAGTTTCCTCAAATTTTGGAGGCTATTTCAATCTCGAAACCAGCATTTTTGTATGTCCTTATTGGGGTGTCTATTGGTTTTCTGTAACGTGTCGCGCTGGTACATCGAACACCTGTAATGCACTTATTACTGTAGATGGTAGTTATAAGGCACAGACAATTGGCGCATCAAGTGAATCAATCAACCAATCAGCAGTCTCAATTGTTGTTGAATGTAAAGTAGGTCAATCAGTTTGGATACAAAATAATGGAGATAGTAGATCCTATAGTAATGTTGATAAAACCAACGTATTTTCGGGATACTTGCTTCATAAGTACTGAAGTGGAAGAGAACATATGATTCATGTTTATTCAATGTGAAATATGGACAACAATTTCAACACAGCTTATTTATCTAGGACTTAAACCTAAATATTCCCAATTCAATAATTGCTTCAAGGAATATTCAAATAGTGTTTTTAGAAAAATTTAGAAAAAAAACATCTTGTTGATTAGCAATCAATGCATGCGTCGAAAGTGGTGTTACAAATAAATCATAATTTTGAACGTATTCAGACCAATGACGAAATATAATTTCAAGAGTTGGCGTGATTCGACTGAATCATTATTTAGAAAAAAGAGTTGAATACTTTCATTTTTTTATTGGAAAGACATTTTGTGTTCCATCTGACATTAAATAAACAACCATTATATTTTTTCATGAAATGCAACCAACAATAGTTCTTGGTCGAAACACCCATACATATATATCATCATATACATATTGTGTTCATTGATAACAAGTATGTTTAAGGACTAATAGTGTAAATAAACCAAGCAAATACAAAATATACTACAGTGTGTACCTTGATATTCAGAGGCAAAAATGAAATATACAAATTTCAACGGAAACACCTGAACTTAGCTGAAAAAAAACACATAATGAACACATTATATAATGTGCAAGAGAATTCACAAGACTATATCAAAATGCAACATATGCTTTAGAAAACAATGAAAACTGTTTAAAATCGTTATTAAAACATAAAAGTCATGATATTGTGAATGTAGTCTTGATAATATATTGATAATATATGTAACCAAGTTATTACGATCAAAGCATGTATGAGCTTAATTCTTTTGAAATTTTTGAGCACGCGAACAAAATGGGGTCACCAAAACTTCACGTCATCTTGGAACCATACATGATGATTTTTGTATCCTATTAGTCAAATCACTTAATGTGCTGAAAACACATTTGTGACATCAATATTTTTCCCATTTATATTTAAAATATCTGTAAATGCTTATGGAAAGTAATGAAAACACAATCCATAAAGACGTTAAATGTGACCATCAATTCCCAGACATAAAGATACATGTAATCGGGAAATTGAATTGTCAGATAAATTGTCGAACATCCCAATGCAACTGAAGTTCATTCGATTAAATATCAGAGAATAGCAAATTGTCAAAGTTAAATAAAATCCACCGGCCCGAAAGAGAAGTCACTTGCCCGAGCATCAAACATAAAGAAACAAGTATCAGATCAATCCTAAAAGTACTGCCGGCCCGAGCAATAAAATATTCCACTCGGCAAGACGTCCACGTCCGTTCAGCGGACGTCCTATTTTGAACCCGTATGAAAGTTTTCAGGGACGTCCTTATTCGTCGCGGACGTAGAAAAGACGTTTCATTGACGTCGTGTCCGTTGAGCTTGACGTACAAATTGAGTTCAACTGACGTCGAGACGTAAAAGGACGTCCGGAAAACTTTCATACGGGCCTAATGTAGGACGCGTTTTCAATGTCACCCTCATGGAGTAGACTCTTCAAGCTAATATGAAATATTCTTTGTTCTAGATTTTAATAATAGACTCTGCTGTCACTTTCCAAGAATCAACCAAGTGGGCTAGATTTGTGTATTTAAAAAAAAGAAGATATGTTAATGAGAAAAGTAGTTTAGGTCAAAGAAACCATTCGGAAATAAGAGTTTCGTAAATTAAACCATCAATCGGTAGAAATCATGTTCTTTTATTTTTTTTTCTTTTATTCTTTCAAATCTTTCGTATGCGTCAGCACCGTTTAAACAATGCTTTATTGCACATAATGAACTTTCATTGTTTATATTTCATTACACGAACCTAAGCAAAACACAAAAATGCATTTATATGATATATATGTATATTAGAAATATCAATATTTATTCAAAAACAAAAATCGATACATAGATTCCGAGAACTGTCCATTTCAAAAAATGGGGTGACACATGGAAAGGTGATTCAATTAACGCAACGCTTTGCAAAATAAAATTCCTGTAGAAGATAACTCAAATCAAAATAATCAAAATATATTGAATTCTTTAAAAATGATTTGGAAAGCAGTAAACCCCCTTTGTTTACATGTATAGTCCATACAATAGA
>LQRL01141205.1:14684-33802 GCA_001703475.1 Hydroides elegans
AATAATAAAAGCGCATAAAATGAAAATGCCAGTTCAAATATCATGACTTATTTATATGAAAAGCGTTGTATTAAAGCTAAAGGGTCTCGAGATCTCCTGTTTACTTTTAAAATATGTAGAAACACATGAGCGAAGTCATTAAATCTGAGGATAATATGACATAAATTCATGCAATCCGGCAGGTATCACACGCTCGATCATGATTTGCATTACCAGCGCTTATTCCAATATTGGTAAGCACGAGTATAGGTTATATTCTATAATGGATTTAAATGCACGATTCCTTACCTTTTCTATGTACAGCACATAATGATTTTCCACGCTTTGTTCGTTTGACAGGAAGGAAACTCTCAGATGGTAAGTCTGGTTCTAAGGCTTCTGCAGGAGATGGTGGGGCGGACTTTCTCCGAAGGTCATATGAATGTGAAGCTGGAGACAATGGGGGTTCTGATTGTGATGACCGTGGTTGGATAGCTGAAAGTTTAAGGGTAACATTTAATTTACATAGATTAACTAGTTGTCATTTTGCCTTTTTAACACGGCTCTTGTTCTGATTTTGCTTGAATAATGAGTAAACAAGCAGTGATCATTCTAGAGTGCCCCTTGTCCGTACAACGTAATCTTTCTCGAAATGGCTATGAGAAAATCTTTGCCTCATTTTTTAACTTTCTTTGTTTGTGTCGTTTTACAGGGTTAAAACTTACTGAACATCGAAGCGCATTTAATATACCACCTGTTTTACTGCAAATATATGTGCCAGTAATACTAAAACACTAAAACACTAATAAGTTTTGTTTATATCAACCACTTATATCTACAAATGGCGCATTGACGATATTATTGATTGGGTTTTGCGCCAAAAATTTTTTTCAATTCTAGTATGATGGTGAACGACACGTCTGCGAATCATGAACACACAAATACGTCCACACATAAGTCTATACGTCTCTTGATTTTAATGTTCTAGCCTGAGCGAAACACATTAACGGAAGGACTGCTACCTCAAATTTGTAGGTATCTGATCTTTTGGACCGGGCCAGTCATTGGATAGCCAGTTTGTTTCTGTTGTTGTTATAATGTTGAAGCGAAAGCGGTTATAAGTTACGTGAAATAATTATTGAAAACAGTTTATCAAATCCCTAAACCATCAGAATAGCACAAGTGACTTCAGGAGATGAATGTTCTAAACTGCCTTACAAAATGCATTAGCTGATTTGCAATGTGAATACCAGGGCGTGACATTCTATTATTTTCAGGGGTGCTCTGTGGATATTGATGGCCAACGAATTTCAAAAATTCGGGGCCCAACATTTGAAACCCGGGTGCCATTTGGAAAATTTCGAACTATGGTTATGGGTCAAACATCATTTGGTTTAGTGCCATATCACAGGCATTATAAATAATTTTGTTAAAAAGAACTTTCCAATTATTTATCAACGAACCCAGATTAACGACCCCACAATTTAAGCATGTTAAGCACAGGTTCAAAGTAAAGCGCATATATATCTGACAAGAAGGACATGCACATTATCCTCGTTGAATAAAGCATGATTTTGATACAATCTTAACGAAGGTTTGACGAGTCAAATTAAATTTGCCAAAAACGATATTGTGTATGGGTTTATAAATTCTGACGAGTCAATTATATCACTTCTGTAGGACTAGCTCTAAATAGCACGGTGGGTTACTCTCCACCTGGCCTGTCCCTCGCAGACATAGATAAAGGGATATTTAGAGCTACTGTAGGACCTTCGTTCAGCTGTCAAGTAAATTTGTAATGCATATCTACCGGTCTCAACTGTTTCAATGGAACCGTATTCGTTTGATTTCAATCGTTATATAAATAAAATGATGAAAATAAGATTCCTACTTTGTGGAAATACAAATCAATTAGGAAATATCACCATGTTTCAGATAAGAAATGATGCGGAAATAAGTTAATGACGATGCTCAAGTAACCGTGTAATGTTCAAATTGTAAGGGGCCGGGAGCTTTTTTACCATATAATTGACAATCAATGGTATAATATAATATATATTATAATATCCAAAGGTGTTGAATACTTAATCGTCTTACATACCGAAATATGAGGGTATTTAACCTTTTAACAATGAACAGTGCAAAAAACACCCATGATAAAATTGTTGAAACAAACCTGCAGCGGCAAGTAACGGACTGGCTGCTCGCTTCCTGGACTTCCGTTTAGTACGTCTAGTACTAAGACGAGTTACTCTAGTGGATGATGAAGACATCTTCCATCTAAAACTCGTTTAATTTTGAGTTTATCTGTGTTTTATCAAGACCTACAAAGCCTTTCACTGGAAGCCATACTGAAATATGATAATGTTCCAAATAGGGTATTTCCGTTTTGTGTACCCAATCACTACGCAGAACACACAACCACGTGGGACAACTAACCCGACAACAGGGGGTTTCCCAGGAATCCCCCTCAAAAGCACGTGTTTGTGTTTACAAATAAGGACCAAATGCAGTTTCGGACACAGCACACCGGGGCTTATGAAGAATATATATTAAAGAAAGTCTACTTTGATCCTATATTTTTTAATAATCTTGCACAATATCTAACAATAGAAAAATCAAATTTAAATAATTTGATATCAGCAACACTTTCAGAACGAAAATGTTGAAAATAGAGATAATGTTCAAACTGTTCAAACTCGCATTCAAACCTTGGTTCAAACCACTTACGGTCGGGGTTTCAATTAATCAAAATAATGATGGTTTGAAAGGATTTTTGAAACGTGTTTCGAATCACCTCCAAACCTACCTTTGAACCAACCTTTAAACTAAATGGATACATGTAAAATTCCTTTGTGATTCTGTTTAATGACACTTTGTTCTCGTTCCAATGACCTTAGGTTGTTTGAAGCTTGGTTTGGGCGGATTATTTCGAAGAATAAACATTTTCGATAATTTTTCATAGTATTTTATTGGGATGTATAGAAGTGATGTATATAGGCCATACGAGACAACGTATACAAGTTTAAATACAGCCAATAAACAAGTTTACTGTCAAACTGTCACCTCAAATATAAATTTTGGGCCATCATTTTTTGTATTCAAAAAACAATTTTAAACCAGAAACATGTCATGTTATACTTTTAGTTAGTTTACATTAGTTATTTTCAATGAAAGCCAGATTTAACAAATTAAATGCAGATAAATTCTATCTTTCGATCTACTCAAACGCACTGCATTTCTACCAAACTGAATTGGTTCTCCTACCTTATAAGTCCAGTAGAACCTTCACCCTTTGATTATCTTAGATTTAAACCTTATGAAATTACATACTCTTCAAAATACAATAAATAAACCCTTGGGCCGGATGGAATAGCATATGATGTACTCAAAAGACTAACATTAACTCATTCATTCATAGCAACACTATATAGCAAACTCTTACTTAACGAGGTATGTCCAAGAATTTGAATTGTTCGAAAACGTTCAAAATACGTTCAAAATGTTCAAAGTTGAGATATAAAAGACGCGTTAGAAAAACTATATAAACGTTCATACTTTAAAAAATGCAAGATATCCATTAGTGTATAGAATGTAGATCGCCAAATATATCACACATGCATTTTGATAACATGTGGATTTGCAAATCTTTCGGTATAGTCTTACTTTCTAAGGAATTAGGTTCAAAATGGTCAAAGGTTCAAAAAGCATTAATTTACATAAATCTATTCAAAATAATGGAATATTTCAGCATTAGATATCTGTTCTGATGCAACCTATTTCAATAATGTTAAAAGTAATATGTTTAGATTATAGTTAAAACCTTTAACAATTTTGAACATATTTTGAACGTTTTCGAAAACAAAGTAACGTTACCGTTGTTCAAAAGCAGAACGAAACCGACGATTCTGGTCGCAATATTCGATGATAACATTTACTTCTGTGTTTTTGCCACACTCTATCACCAACTCTTGTCTAACCAGAACCTCGACTTTATGGTCTTTCAGGCTTACTGAGACTTAATAGTAACAGCAGTAGCTTTGGCATAGTGTCCTCTTAACAAGTTTTGCTCAGAACACTTGACACGCAAGTCAGATACACAAGTATTAACACAGATTGGCTTTACAGAATAGATATATTCTAACTTCCTTTAGAATATGTCTAGGCGTATGGCTTTAAGTTTGTACGTCATCGTCTGATTTAAAGATATTTTTACACTTTCAGTAGATTCTCGGTCGATGACATAAGTGATATCTGGTGTTGAAGTGGAACTAGAGCGCACATAGATATTCTGATCCATTTTTCTTGAAGCGTTTGTATGTTTTTCATGCGAATCGAAAGACAAACTATTAACGTTCTATACATAGTGATAGGAAGATGTAAAATAACCATTCGAACAAAGAATTTGGACGAAAAAATGCCACAGATGATAAAACAATTACATATACAATTAAGTAGAAATCTTAGTTTATGTAGTTAAACTCTATGAACAAAATCAATAGGAATTTCAAAATTTATAACCCATTGTCTATCATTGAGATAACTGATGACACGATGAAAAAGTACAATCCCAATCAAACAAATACATTTGGTCATACAAACCAGCGAAAGCTTAACATATAGTCCTTATTGGAGATATTCAGGAGGCAGGACTGAGCTCCATGAATAAAGAATGTAAACGTAACGCTCTAATAGTGACCTGGTTTTCGCGGTTCAAGAATGCTAGATATTGGCAAGATGTTATACACGAGACATTTGAAAACATAGGTGGCCTAAATTTGCCTTTCCCGCGTTTTTAATACACTTTTAGACTACTTTCAGGAGACCGTGAAGTAATCATTTGGGATAATAGAAATATATGAATAATGGTATACTTTATATACATCATCTAAGGACAAACAATAACACATTGGATGTCTTATAATCAGGGGTCTATTTATGGCCCGAAGGCATGCAAACAATTCACTCGCTCGGCTAGTAGAGTGATTTCTAACTTTGACATTTTCCATAGCTTCTACTCAGATGACAGTCAGCTATTGAGGCGAGCCGATGCTCTATCACATTCGGATCAGCTTTCAGCTCTCAACACGCTACAAACCGCAGTCGACTCAATCGGTATATGGATGAGAAGAAATAAACTGAAGTTCAACGAAGAGAAGACTCAAATCATTATCTTTGACACAAAGCGATTTTGCCAGCAGCGTGCCAAATTGACTCAATAGAACTAGATAGTGAACATAGCGCGAAGGAATTATCATGGACAACGAACCGAATATGTCGGGGCACACGAACTCTATCTGTAAACATGCTATCATAGCCTTCGTATTATACCACAAATTCGTCGATACATTGATGAAAATTCCATAATAAAGACTTTGGCTCAACCGCGAATGGTATCTAAGTTAGACTATGGTAATGTTCGCATGTATAGTGCAAACGCAAACGAGCTTTTTAAATTGCAAAGGGTTTTAAATGAAGCAGCTCGAATGATCAAAGGAACTAGAGTGAGTGGGCATATAACACAATTATTTAAGTCTCTACAATGGCAAAAAAGATCTGAACGTATTGAATACAAAATAAATTGGCTCTTGTATAAGTCAATTTATGGTAATGGGCTACAATATATAGGCGATTTGCTGTTTTTATACACCCGATAGAAATCTTAGGTCAAAAGACGCTCATTTAATCATATCAAAGTATAATTGGAAAGATACGAACGAAGAGCCTACTATCAATGCGGTCCAAAAGTTTGGAGCTCACTTCCAATTGCTGTGCATTTATGTAGAAATTTCCAAATTTCACACATTAATTTCATGTAATAAGATGAATAAATTTCTCAGGGTTCATAAAAAATGGTTATTGACCCTCGGGATAAGAAAAAGTAGTGTCCAAACCCGAAGGGCGCGGGCATTACTATTCCCTTCCCTTGGGTCAATAACCATTTTGGTATGGACCCTTCGAGCATTATTCTAATTGTATGTATGTATAACAATATATATTGTACTCAATTTCGATTATATTAAATTTTATGAGGATGAATATTAATTTCGAACTCTATATATATGTATCATATGCTATATATTCGAAAAAAGAACATATAAAAGATAGAGCTCTACATGAGCTATATAAAAGTCGCTAAGTAATATTAATAAAATATTAATTTTCATTTCGTACATTAATTGTTGTCATACGGTTATCAATAATCAAATGAATCAGTATAACGCAATAGGAAACGCTTAAGACAACATAATTATTTCTCTTTGGTAATCATTGACTTTAACTATGATGAGAATGATCCCAATTGGTAAACAACCTCCCCAGGACGCTCCACGTACCTACGCTCGTAACACAAATAGGACGTCGCAATATGTCGAATATGCTTTATATTTCAAAATTACGACCTTTCCACGTTTTTTTTACGAAGTGATACATTTACAAGTCCGGAGTGTGCTTTTAATTCGACGATGTGCTCGATCGTAGCACAATTTATGATGCTACATCTATTGCTCATGATTATTGCGAATATTTTGCGGGCCATTTTAGGGCGTCGCATAAAAAGTTGTTACTAATATACATCGAATGTACGTCCTACGGGTAACCGATGTCGACGGCAGAACAACGTCCGAAAACATAAGTCCAGCAAACTTTCAATTGCAATGCTGTTCGATATTCATTCAAAACATATCTGCATTATTAGGGGCGAGAAAGGAACAATCTAAATCTACATATTATATCATCTCCTTATTATAAATTTAGTAGATTGTTTTTCACACATTAGGGTTTTATTATAAGAATTTGATGCATACATATATATATGTTGAGAATGTTAGCTTCCGATACTTATTTTTACTGCATACCTCGTTAGAAATTCTCAGTGCTATTCATTTTCTATTGCATTTCGTTGGTATGCAATATATAAAGTAGGAACATTTCCATAGGGACAGTAAATGACTAGTTGAACACTTGTGACACCGGAGAATAAAGGATTGATAAATGCGATTATGATGTCAATACATGCTCAAACGTGCTCCTTTTGTATGAAAAAACTCATATGTTCTAATGCATTCTTTGCGGGAAATAAGAAAACGTAGCTAGTGGTAAAAAATGCAAAGAAAATTTTGTTTTCTTTTAAGAAAATATGGAAAACAAAGTTAATATAGGAAAACAAAAACAAACAACGAAGTTTTCCGTCTAGCAATGCCCTTACGTCTTTATTAAAGATGGCAAAAGTGCAAAATCTTAGGGTTGCGAACATGAAAAGCTATCATGACGCAAACCTAAACGTTGTGTTATGTAACACGTCATAAATCATATTTAAAATGTTAATTTGCATTGATTTTGTGTGTTATCCTTGGTATTTTCTATACTTTGCGTCAATGAAAAGTACCACCTTATAATTTTTATATTTTCTTAAAACTGTGCGTATAAAAGAAAACAAATGAAGTATATTTACCTTCCTTGGTATCTTTATTGTATCAATAACAAAACATCAATAGAGTGTATGATTAACGATATCCGAGTCTACGAGCATAATTCAAACACCATCGAAAATCGAAATGAACTGTCTCTAATACCGTATGAAACCACCTTTTGCTGTGATCGTTTCGTGGAATCTTCGGCGCATGCACATGATCAAATTCTGTATGCTCCTTTGTTGTATCCGATCTCACTCTTCCCTGAGTGCGTTAATCAGTTCCTGCCTCGTGCGGAGTGGGGTTTTCCTTTCGCCAAATGTGCGCCCAAGTTGGTCTCATAGGTGTTCTGTGGGACTGTGATCTAGCGAGAAGGCTGGCCATGGTAACACAGATACACCTTCGGTATGGAGGTAGTCCGAAGTGATATTGACCGAGTGCTGAAAAATCCGATGATTCGGATGTTGCTCGATAAACGGAATAGCGTGCTCCTCGAAGACATCCGAAATATAGCGCCAAGCCGTCAAATTTCATTCAAGCACAACGAGAGGCGTTCTGTGATGAAATGATATTCCGGCCCATACCAAAACGCTGGGTCCGTCCCACTTATCGCTTTCACGAATGCAACAGTTCGCGCATCGCTCGTCCCTCCTACGTTATACGCGCTCGCGCCCGTCAGGCCTGTCAATGCAAAATCGGGACACGTCTGAGAATAAAACTGTATTCCACCGCATCTGAGTCCAGTTCACGCGTTGTTGGGTCCATAATAGTCTATTGTGTCGACGTATCGGTGGAAGGATACTCCAAGGAACCAGTCTTCGACACCGTAGATTACGTTGGCGTAGACGGCGCCGAACGGTTGAACTGCTGATCCGTGGGTTATTCCTTCCGGGTGTCTCACGAGCAGTGCGACTGACCGACCTAAAGCGGTTTCGAAGATGTATCAGATTGATGTATCGGTCCTGCTCCGGAGTTGTTACTCTTTCCCTTCCCGGGCGCGGTCTGTCATCGACGGATCGGGTTTCTGCATTGGCTCAACTAAGTTTCTGATGGTTCTTCTAGTGCAACCAAAATGACATGCAACTTCGCTATAATTATTGTTCGCTTGGATCATCCCCAGTGCGATCAAACGTTCCTCGCGTGATAAACGTGGCATGTTGCATAGAAATTCGAAATTGGAAATTTTACCAAGGTTGTTTGTCGTTTGTATCGCTTTTCAGATTCATAAAAAATGTAACCCGCGATCAATGTGTTAACCCCCAATAGACTGAAATTTCCTATAGGGCGATCGCCGGGCTCGAAGCTCACTCATGCGTGACCGGCGCCAATCAACTCTATTACATGCATAAAATCTATAGTGTGATATAAATAAACTGTTTGCAATTTAAGAAACTGATATAGAAAGAAAATAAACAATATTGAAAAGGTGGTACTTTTCATTGACACACAGTATATATGATTTTATGTATTTTTTTGCAAGGCAAATGTATTTGCAATTCAATATCTATAATAATGCACAATCAAAGCATTCTTAACTGCTCTGCTTAAAATGTATGCTTTCGCTAACGAAGCCATTGATGAAATGAGATTGAAACCAAAAACGTCATCTATTTAAGCAAGATGCATATAAGCCCTCAACATGCTATCGACGTGTGAATTGCAATTACTGACCGTCGCTAATTATGAGTCCTTCGAATTTCTAAAGATGTATGAAATAAGTAGGATATTGAATGGCACTCACGAGTATTCGACATTATTATTCTCGACTTCGTCTCGAATTCAAAATATCTCTTACTGCATTCTTGCCATTCGATATCCATTACATATTGAATTTGTTCGTCAGTGAGGTCGCGGCATTAACGTTATTTGGTTGGACAGACCCCTCCGCATTAGATGTTTTAACTCTCTCTTTTTACCGTCTATCAAAACTGTTTTTATGATGTTGTGAGTTTCGAAGCATCCTGCACTCAAAGCAATATACATATGTATTTCAAATCACGAACCAAATCGATAAGTGATTGAATTGCACCAAACCATGGTGGCGGCTTCGAATATTCGCTATATTAGAAAACGACCAACACAACATTCTTACATATTTTCAAACTACATTGATTTATTAATAACATAGAACTGCATACCAATAAATTATAAATATTCAAATCAATATGAAATATAAGCGTAAAAGTTATAAGGTTAGAACAACTGTTAGATAATGATTCTTATCAGACATCGAACACTTATTTAGTGCGTTGCATGTGAGTGTATATCATCAAGTTTTTGTGATGCACCTACTTGACGTAATATCACCGTATATATAAAAGCACCACATAAATGATTAATACAAAATGAGCTTTTAGTTTGGTTTCTTTTTAACCATGAGCTTTCAAGTTTAGTTTTAAAAGGGGGGAAAAGAAAAGGCGATTTTGACATCGGGAGTCAGTGATTGCGGGCATGTCTCGAGAGTGTTTCAAACATCAAAATGTTATTTGTGTTAAATCAAACAATATCAATAAAGATTATCAAAAACATCTTATAAAAGCCAACAATGTTATCGGACGCACTTGAAAATAAAAATAAGCAAATCTATGCTTTTTGCTCAAACTACGAACTGTTTCGCTGGGTGCCTGGCTGACCGACTTTCAAGATGCTCCGTTATATTTAGCTTTAGCTATCGAGACAAGCATTCATATATATATTTCAACGGGTCTGACACGAAACGTACGATTTAAATATTAACACCAAAAATAATCAACCATGGATAAATTGCCACCACCAGAGAGGAATGCTGAGATCAAGTACAAACAGGTAATTAAGTTTGATAAAGTCATCTCTTTTTGCTCAAAATAAATATACAATACATTATAGGACCATTTCATCGCACGACACCGTACATCGTTTGAATATAAGTGTTTTCGGACACCACATTGCATTTGGTCGTGGGCATAGCGCAATGGTAAGGAGAGTATGACCTAATGATAGCAGCTAAGATCCGTTGTCTGACTGTTCCTTTTGCGCCAATATGAGTATTTGTCCCGACGTTGAACGAGCGTCCGCCTTACATCCGACTTCGTCGCGACGTTATTATGACGTTGTTCATACGTTCGCGACAACAAGATCCGGACAATTTTTATATATGCCTAAAACGAACATTTTCTCGACGTTGTTCGACGTCTTGCCTAGTGAAGCTATATAAGTTTACATTTATAAGCTACATATCGTGTCCTTTTTTCAATATTCCTATATTGGTGTACATTTACGGTAACAGTTACAGTGGCAACACCAAGGGCAACACCAAGTGGCAACACCATTCTTTAGTTTATTTTGAACGAAACAAAACCGGCATACTGATCGCTACCATAAAAGGTCGCAGTCATTAAAAGTTAGGAGCGACCTGGATCCATGCTTTTATATGTAAATCATCGCTAAGTTTATATCATCATTTGACGTACCGTTCAATATGGCTTTAAAGGTTATTACAATTTAAGATGCCAGGTATGACCCTCTATAATTAGGAGTTCACAACTCTTCATGTTTATAATCCATAGTTAGAAGGAGGTATTTAACATGGGTCAAGTATAATATAAATCATTTATATAAACAAGAGCACACTGTCAGATAACAATTTATTGTTTGCTATCATGCTATAATTTGACATGAAATGACAGGATATAAGTGTATTCTTTATAAAATTTATGTTGAGAAATAAGTCGAATTTATTGATTAAGTGTTTTGCTTGCAAGTAACAATCATAAAAAATGTTCATATATTCTAATTAAAACAAAAATATAATAAAATTATATTCATTTATATACATGTACATGTTTTCAAGTCAATATATCTAAATCATTCAAACAACAAAGCTACTTTAAGTCCAACCTTATTATGAATTCTATTATGTCAGACAATAATACATTGACCTGTAAATCAATCAGCTTCTGATATACAGACCCGGCAAAAAGTCTGTTATATATTTATTCAAAGTCCAATAGTTTCATTGTCCTATATCGAAACTGAACTATTGTTTTGGATATGTCTTCGTATGTCTTTTATGCTTTATGTTTCTTAAACAATGAGTGTTTTATCCATATCTGAGTTCCATTATCAAACAAGAAAGAGAGGTGGTTGGCAAGGTAAAGTGTAAAATGAAAAAATCTAAAATCCGATAAGGAAATTTAAGTCACATCCCGAACTTTTTGATAAATCAACATTTACGAAATTTACGATATAAAGATAAAACATGATAAAGTTTTGTCTAATGGAAGGATAGAACTTGTAAATCAGGAATCGAAACGCCTATGTTGAATTAAACATGATTTAAGCAACATTTTCAAATGGTTTTCCACACATTGACGTAGACTCAAATACATTCTAAAACATATTAATCAAAATTTTAATTAAGGTCTTATGGGTTTTATTCGGAAAACAATTTACAATTCATTTAAAAATCATTTTAAAGTTGATCTATCAATATTTTGTATTTATCTGGACACAACTCAGTGAACAAAAAATAACAGACTTTTTGCCGGTCCTGTATAATCGCATTCCTACCCGTTTTCAAGTAATGTATACTCGAAGGGTACCCCACGACATATTTTTCAAAAAGTTGTAAAATCACCTTAAAACAACATTACAATAACAAAGAGCAACACAATTATGGTTTCTGAACATTTATATTTTACAAAAAGGTGTTCCTTTTTCCCAAGCCAGCTGGCCTGTTTCTCCTTTTCTAGCCAGCTTGGACCAGAAAAGGAACACCTTTTGCGAAAATTGAAATGTTGAATATAACCAAATTACGCATTATATCTTGCAAATAACGGTGAATTAGATAATTGCAAGCCAATTTAATCCATTTCGAACTAATTATTTTCACTAATCAATGTAAAAATTAAGAAATTATCAAAAAAGGTGTTCCTCAAATTGCTCAAATCTCCAAGCTAGAACGAATTTTCTCAAATTTTCCAATTTGGTGGGGAACAGCTTTTAGGGGGAACAGCTCGTGAGGTGCTCTTCATACTCAGCAATACGAGAAACGCTTTTTCCCAAATGATATTTGACACAATAAATAAATTATTCTATAATTGATAATGACCGCCAGATGTCATAAATATAGATGAAGTAGACATTATAGTATACGCACGTGCATATTCGATCGGAAGAAATCGGTATAAGAAATATTATATGAAGGGTCTATCCCATTTCGTTCAGTGTTGTTGATTTACTAATTCGGTAGACTACACTACTTTTTTTAAAACACATTTAGCTCTTCATCAACAATGAATGGGTAGATGCGGAAAGCGGCAAAACCTTTGCCACTTGCAACCCAGCCACAGGCGATAAATTGGCCGACATTCAGGAAGGAGACAAGGTAGTCTATGTTAAATATTGCGCCAAGAATATATAGCGCTGGCATGTTATTAGCATCTCATTTATATAGAACAAATTCTATGGTTTCATAATGATATAGGTTTATTGAGCACATACTTTATAAAAAAATATACAACGGCTAAAACCAATTAAAAAGTCGATATTATCTCCGTACTAAGGGCATACATTGTTTCGTTTATCCATGCGTACATTTATTTGATTATTTATTAATCCCTTCGAGTCTTCCTCCCGTATCAGGCCGATGTAGATAAAGCCGTAGCTGCTGCGCGCGAGGCCTTCCGCCAAGACTCGCCATGGCGGAAGATGGACGCATCCGCAAGGGGGCGCCTTCTTAATAAACTGGCTGATCTGGTGCAACAGAACATCGTGCATCTTGCGGTATGTACAGATAGTGTAGTTGGTAAAATGGCCGGTCGAACAATTAACAGGATGATTGCATTGATAAGTTTAGCAATCAGTCAGGTTTCAAAATAGTTTATTTTGTTTAAGATGTGGTTTCACGAGCATGACTGTTTTTGTTTTAGTGACCGAGATTGAGAAAAAAATTATACAGAGCAATGTTGCATGTCCTAATTTACCAATGTTAAGCCGTGTCCGAAAAAAGACGGGTGTCCAAATAATCATTGCATCTTTAGAGTTTAGAATCGCTGGATAACGGCAAGCCCTACACACAAGCTATGGCCGTAGATATGAACGGAGTGATGAGCAGTTTGCGATACTATGCGGGTGCCGCCGACAAACTGTGTGGAGAGACCATTCCCATGGGTATGGATTTATGAAAATGACGCAGAATTGTTCATATTTTGTTGTGATGCATGAATAAGTTTCGTGTTTAGAACTATTTTATTTGATTCACGAACCCTTTTTGCTTACATTTGTTATATAAATTGTTTACTTTGTAAAAATGTAAAATGAATGATATTTTTTTTACAAGTGTTACTCATATTCGGTATGATATTTAATAGTCCTTTTAAATCATGCATGTGTAATCAAACTGTGCAATTTTTAGATGGAAACTTCTTTTGCTACACCAGAATGGAACCAATCGGTGTTTGTGGAGCAATCATTCCCGTACGTTATTAAAATGCGATATATTGGTTGGTAATTTCGAAAGAGCGCCAATTCATGTATTGTACAAGACAGCGACAATTCGTATCATATAAATATACTTAAATTATTGGTGGAGCTGTTGCATAATATTCTCCGTATCGATATAAACATATTTTGATACCTTAAATCTGAGAATCGAATTAATTGTTTAATGGAATTTTCTATTTCTTGATTGACTTTTCAGTGGAATTTCCCACTAAACATGATGGCCTGGAAAATCGGTCCGGCTTTGGCTGCTGGATGTACGATGGTTGTGAAGCCCGCTGAACAAACTCCTCTGACAGCACTGTTCATGGCCCAGCTCATCAAGGAAGCTGGATTCCCGCCTGGTGTTGTAAATGTCATTCCAGGTTGGTTGAAAACCAGCTTGTCGATTTTGTTATGAATGATTTAATGAAACTTTCCTTTTATCTCATTTCAATATTTGAAGGGGACTTCACGACCAAATAAGGTGTTCCTCTTTTCTGCAAGCTAGAAAATATTACATATAATTATGCATGTCAAATGGGGAACACCTTTACAAGCTAAACTCGTGAAATGCCCTTCAATATTTCTAACAAGCGAATATTTGTCTTAAGTCTTATCTTTTCCGAATAACATTGAACTATATAACTGTAGGGTCTATTTCTAATTTTAAATATTTTAAAACGTATACTTGAAATTATTTCGTCGGTTAGGATATGGTCCCACAGCGGGCGCAGCTATATCGGAGCACATGGATGTGGACAAAGTAGCATTTACCGGTTCAACTGAGGTAGAGTTCATAATATCAAAATCGTTATCTCGAGTCTACAGTATATATAGATATCACTCACGTATTTCTAAATGTCTTACATGTATGCCAATATAAGTAATAACATATTTATTATGGAATTCATTATTATTAAATAGAAAGCAAATCTATTGGTCAGAGCCTCCTATATTTGGTCCAACTTACAAGTCATTTTGAAAAATTGTTCTACAAAGTCATCTATACATCCCCATTTGCATTTTTGAAGATTGGGAGACTCATTCAGATAGCTTCTGGCAAATCCAATCTCAAACGTGTGACACTTGAGCTCGGCGGAAAGAGCCCGAATATTGTGCTTGCAGACACGGATCGTAAGTTAATACTTCCGCTCCCTGATAAATTAAGCACCTTTTCACGAAAACCAAACTTACAAAAACTTTTAAAAAAAGAAGATTTCGTTATTTAAAAAGTTTGAAATAACACCGATTTCAACAGAACATAAGGAAATAACATTTGACATGCAATAAATAAATAAATAAATAAATAAATAAATAAAAAGACATAAGAATATGTACATAAAAATATGTACATTCTTGAGTTTGATTTTGAGTTCTTAAAGCAAACCATTTAAGTTATTGCCATACATAATCAACATTTTTGACTTGCTCACTTTTATAAAGTCGACTTTGCGGTTGAGATGTCGCACATGGCGATCATGTTCAACATGGGCCAAGTGTGCACAGCGGGATCAAGGACCTTTGTTCAGGAGGAGATCTACGACGAGTTTGTCAAGAAAGCCACAGCGAGGGCAGCGAAAAGGACGGTGGGCGATCCCATGGATATGGCCAATGAAAACGGCGCACAGGTCGGTATTTGTTTTGATTTATTTATCAATTTCAAAAGTGTTGTAAGTTGTATTTAACGGAACGCAATCAGGTGATCCATGTACATGTATGGCCAATTAAAACAGATGATTATGGTACTGTTATCGCAATCTTCATGGTATTCTCAGAATGATTTAATAAGTGTTGTTGAAATTATCATAGTTTATAGTATAACACTTCGTAAAACAGTCTATTGTTGAGTCAATGAAAATGTTATCCTCATGTATATGTTCTGAATATAGCTTGTTGTCTAAATAGAAAATGAGTCAGATTGTATTCTATCGCAAGTTTTCGACTAATTTTATCTTCTTCACAGGTTGATGAAGAACAAACAAAGAAAATACTCGAACTGATCGAATCGGGAAAACAGAGTGGTGCTAAGCTCGAAACAGGAGGGGAGAAACTTCCTGGAAATGGTCTGTTCATTCAGCCAACTGTGTTCTCGGATGTCAAGGACGATATGAGGATTGCCAAGGAAGAGGTATATTAAAAAAAAAATAGAACAACAATTAATGAATTCTTATCTTCATGTATTCCGACACAGATCAATGCAGCAGTCTTGTTTTTAATGGGTAGAGTTCGGTTTACTTTTGGGAAACAAAGGTTGGAACTTCCAATTTTATACATATTTATGTGCATTAAGTTTTGTCTGACTGAATAAGCTAGCACCAGTGCTAAAACTTGTGCATAGATGATAAAAGATGCTATCCAAACACATTCAAACAAATGTTTGATTGACTTCAATTTGTTCATAAGATCTTCGGCCCCGTGCAATCCATCTTCAAATTCAAAACGATCGACGAGGCTGTCCAAAGAGCGAATAACACGGCCTACGGGTTGGCTGCTTCTGTCTTTACGAACGATGTCACGAAGGCCATCACAATTGCCAACAGCCTGCAAGCCGGCACAGTTTGGTAAGTCTAATTCTCGAGTACATAAATTATCGCTGAACTTTTGAATATAAATAGACTCTATCCCGATAAAATTGATGATTTGTAGCATCGAAAGGTGCGTATACTTTTTCTGTAACCTTTTTCCAGTATTTTTGTGGCATGTTAACCTAGACTACTTTTAAAAATTTAAACACATATTTTGCATACAATTATATTAAACTATAAGAGTATATTTTGTTAAAAGGCAAAAGCATTTCAAGACAAACGTACAATTATTCTTCACTTAACTATTCACATATAAACATATGGGCTGTATGATTTGATATGTGATCGAATTCCTTTTCAGGGTGAACAACTACCACTCAGTTGCAGCCCAAGCGCCCTTCGGCGGATACAAGATGTCAGGCAATGGCAGAGAAAAGTGAGTCGGGTCGTAGTAAAACCACAGTTTATTTCAATTTGTAAAACAGTACAAGATGTCGCAAATAGGTTACCAAGTAATGAAATTATATACGTAGGCCTATTATAAATACTTTTTTGCATATCTTTCTATGTTGATAACCTTGGCGTTTGTGGTCATACATTTGCTATCATATTTTTGTTTCAGTGGGATGGAAGGTCTCAAGGAATACTGTGAAATCAAAACGGTAATATTTTCCGTATATCTTTTCCCTCGGTGTATATATGTTTTATGTTTCCCCGTATCATGCTTCTTTTCCTTTTGGCTTACCCTATAATATCCAGAAATATCATCATCGCAACACATTCTTATTGTCTTTTAAATTAAAATTTTGATTTTGATTCATCTACAATGTATCATAAAATAGTGATCATACGTTTTGTGTGAAGCACCGGATTCTATTATTATGAAATATGATCTAAAATAAAACTCAGGAGTGAATATTTTTAATTGATTTATGTTATTGCTGAACATGCTTATATTAAATTTAATTTTACAAATTCAGAACTGTCTATTGTTTCTCTTTTTCTACAGGTGGTTGTAAAGCTCTGAACGGTTCCATAAGAGAAATTGAGATTCTACATTTATAGACAATCGTTTGCTTGCGTTTTATAAAATATTTCTAGTCTTGAATAATAAACACTCGTGATAAAGCTCATAAATGATAGAAATTGATTATGTTTATAAAATAACGAAGTAATGAAAAATAAAACATGCTTATATTTCCATAGTTTTATTATTTCTTTGAACGATCCCACTCGGCAAAGGTTGGTCCTTTTCACGTCGGTTTGACGTCATTTACGCACGTCCGATTGTGGCCCTACATTGAGCCCGGGTGAAAGTTTGCCGGACGTAATTTTGCAGACGTCGCTTCTTCGTCAATATCTGACACCGAGAGGACATTCAGTGAAAGTCGTCCGCTAAGACCTTAAATGCGACGTCCTAAAGTGGTCCGCATTTCTTCTTATATAAATATTTTAGGGACGTCATTTTTTGACGTTATTTAAATTGCCCGCTCATTTTTATTTGAAAATCTAAACTATATTTTATATAAATATCATATAGGCCTATATACATTTTTTCTCTAAAATGATAGATATTCAACTGAACCATATCATTCCTATTTGAAAGCGAAAATGTTCAAACTATAAATTATCCAAAATCAAAATTTTCATTTTTTCGAGGGTTATTCGCAATGCTATTTAACAGTAAGTTAAATTCATAGGTTGGTCTTTTAATGGGGCCCTATAGTAACGTCGCATCACGTCCCGACCAGGATACAATGTCCTTGCAACGTCATATTGCGACTTTAAGGTTACGTCATATTTACAACGTCGCAAGGACGACTTTAATAATACGTCGCGACAATGTATAATAAGCGACGTTATACGGACGTGTTGATACGTGACGTCATAAAAACACGTCGTGAACACGTCATTTAAAGGCAATGATAGGACGTCTCATATTTACATCATAACGACGTCATATTAGCGTCGCGGACGTCGGGATGTAAAACTACATGATCAGGACGTTCTTAGGAAGTTGTTTGCCGAGTGGGATGAGACTGATTTATGAAATGCATCCACTGAGCTTTTATCGAATCACAATAATAAGCCAACATAAGCTGTACAAAAAGTGGATCACTGAGGCTTGTACACTGTATGGCTTTATAACCAAGGTTTTAATTGACCTGCTTTCTCGGGGAGCAATTGTTTCTTTTCCTGAAGTAAATAGCCGTATTAAATTGCTCAAACTGGATCGACTGAACGTTTCAACGATTCATAAATCCATATTTATACAACATAATTATACATTAAAGATTCAAATTCATTCATTCTAATTGATAACAATTATTAACAAAATCTTAGATAAAAGAATTTAAAAGTCATCACGAAAAACACAACACTATGGATACCGATACTACAAGATGTAAAAAGAAATGCAGATAAAGTTCCATATAAAGTTTTTCACTTTTTTTTTGTTTTTGTAGTTTTTATTTCAAACAGTCGTTATAGTTCATTGTAACTATTTCCATTGGTTACAAAATGGTATATTTATATGTATATATATAGCCTTCACATATTTTTAATAAACCCAAACTTAAAGAGTGATTTTCATCACAAACAAAACATAATCATAGTATGGTATAGCAGTAATAAAAATTATTCATACTGATTCGTGGTCGCACAAGCAAATATAATTAATATAAAACTATACAGTTCCGTGACAGTTAAAGAAATGAGTATTTCATGCAAAATGTTAAAC
>LQRL01141216.1:0-16315 GCA_001703475.1 Hydroides elegans
ACAATTTGAAAGCTCTAGCTCAACTCCTTCATCCCAAACTCGCGTGGACAAAGTGCTTGGCATCTGACAAAAACTTTAAAATCGACAATTTTTAAAGTACCATAGAATCGACAATTTTCAACCGATCGTGATATAACTTTGACGAGGCACGACTTCAGACCTTGGTTTATGCGTGTATGAAATTTGAAAGCTCTAGCTCAACTTCTTCATCCCAAACTCGCGTGGACAAAGTGCTTGGCATCTGACAAAAAGTTTAAAATCGACAATTTTTAAAGTACTCTAGAATCGACAATTTTCAACCGATCGAGATGAAACCTTGACGAGGCACGACTTCAGACCTTGGTTTATGCGTGTACAAAACTTGAAAGCTCTAGCTTAACTTCTTCATACCAAACTCGCGTGGACAAAGTACCCTATATCAAGCGGGACAGACAGACGGACAGACGGACGGACGGACAGACGGACGGACAAGCTCAACCCTATATCCCCTCGTTTTCACGGGGGATAAAGACAGTGTAAGAAGATAGGAAAGATTGCATGATATGTTATAAAGTACTCGATAGAAGATAAACGACGAACTGAAGACTGCTATCAGATGAAAAACTTAGACAAACCTCTCTTAGAACGACAACATGTGCTATATACAAAAAGACAGAACTAAAAGAAACTGTTCCTTATTAGAAAGCCGTCATGCACATGATACAAATGAAAAGCCAGTTATAACCTAAATTCAAATCAAATCTATGTTGCTTTTGTCACTGTTACGCTAGGGAGCTGTACTTTATCCAAATAACAAGGGAATATTAAGCAGTCGGAGGTAAGATTGAGGAACCGATAAACCATAGGATTCGACTTTCACATGACATGGTTTTGTTCACATACTACCGGCCACCATTGCACAACACAACACCAAATATCACGGTCATACGCATGACATTTATCGTAAATACTGATACAGAGGACTTGATTCTCCTGGATACACAGCGAGTGGATGCTACCAAGGTGTCTTTCCCTAAAAATCCCTCTTCCATCGTACAGTGTACTCCGGTAAGGCGGGATATAGGTCTACGTGTTGCCTTTGGGAAAACAACATGGTGTAGCTATATTTTACCGACTACACTGTGAGTTCTATTGACGGTTGCCATGGTGAGCGTTAAGGTGAGCGCAGTGATACCGTTTACCACTACGTTGCTAAGGCTTTTCATTGGATAGCAACGGTTGCTATAGTGTTGCATTGAGAATCTGTTGCTATGGACTGTTGCCATGGTTTCAATACCTGAGTGCCACCGTGATGAAAACAACGTCGAATGCCGACGTCACTAGGCGGATGCATGCGTATGCTGTCTATACATTTGGACGAATCGGCTCGCGATTTGATCTAAGTGTGTAAATGACATAAAATAAAGATGAATATAAAGGTGAAAAGTACGTGCTGTGTGTTTGAACCGAAATAACGTAAGGAAATTAAGCTTCAACAAAGGCGTACTTCAAATAATGAATTAACGCAAGGAAATTAAGCTTCAACAAAGGCGTACTTCAAATAATGAAAGAGAAAAATTATCAAATGAAATCGAAAACTTAAAATGCATAGTTGAATCCAGAAAAGTAAAAAATAAAAAAATAAAGATAGGCTTACTCATAAACCCCAAAGTCAAAAAGTGTCTTATAGCAGATCTGATCACAAGAGAACGCAAAATTTAAGAAAAAGTAAACAATTGAAGGATAAAAGACAAAGAAATGAAAGTAAGAGAGCGATAGATGAAACAGATATATGAAGTTATGAAAGAATGATTATAATATCAATACATTATTTAAGGTGAATATTTGAAACATTCAAATTATCAAACATGATGTATAATATTCAAAATGTTTAATCATCTTATAGAGATGCTTTATTTTTCTAAAACATTTACCACTAGAAGTCAACTTTTAATGAACTTATGATTTACTAATATCTTCAAATAATTATATATCATTTTATCAAAATACAAACGGGCTATGTAGGCAAAGTTTCCATCTATCCCTGTTATATCAGCAACGTTGTATAAGTGCATAATTCCAAATCAGGTCATATATCAACGCCCTATAGGCATTTTCAGATATAAAAATGAACAGATGGAAGATATAACCCAAAAATCCCATCACTTAGCTACAAACACTATCACTAACCTCGCCCCAAGCCTGGTTGGGCGGTAGCACGGGAAACTTATCATAGACCTCATACGCAATGTTATCCATGAACCACTTGAAGCTGTGTGGACAGTGGTTCTTTTTGAATTCGAGTTGTTTCGTGATGTTGCCGATTGGATAACCGCGAATCATGGGTTCACGGGTGTAGAAATACTCTTTAAATTCGTCGTCTAACCACACTTCCACGACGCGCATGTAGTTCTGACGGGGAAAAGTAGAAATGGGAACGTAGCATTAGGGTTACTAAACAGGGCAACTAAATATAGAAATGTGTTGGTTTGAGTATGTGAAATATTACTCGTAAACGTTATGAACTGCCATAAGCTGCAACACCGTTTTTGATAAGTAATGGCAAATATCAGCACATAAAAACATGTTATAAACGCAATTTACATTTAACATATCTTAATCAATTCAAACAATTGACTCTGAGTGAACAACAAAATTATCCATTGTCTTCTTTTTCTGTACCTTAAAATATAATACAAGGCTTAAGGCATAGTGTTTCTATTTTGAAGTGTGCAAATACTCGTTCAATCTTAACTTATACATGCATTATGAATAATTCGGTATTATTTATGATAAGAGAATACGGTAGATTTTCGTTAATTCGAACACTGATAATTCGAACTATCGGTTAATTCGAACTGATTCCTTCGGTCCCGCCAAATTCTCCCATTTAACACAATGTAAAAGTTCGAATTAACGAATACACGGATAATTCGAACCGACGGTTAATTCGAACTAATTTGTGTGGTCCCAACGAGTTCGAATTAACGAGAATTTACTGTACTTCTCTAATTCATGACTATGATTCTCAAAAAAAAAAAAACTCACGAGCTGTATGACAGGTATCTTGGGACTGATATCGCCAAAGCCGTAGGGCATTGAGTTCCTGTACACGTGGCCAACACGTGAGCAAGGCACCCATTCGATGCTGCCGCCACATTGCCAGATCTGTGTCACAAAATTAGATTGGAGATAAATAAGTGACGTACATTCATGTACTCACATATTTGTACATTCATTGTAATATGTATCGTAGTAGGCTTTGAAGGCTTGACATATACATGTATATTAAAATATTCAATTTAATAGTTATGCTCATATCAGTCCAGTCGTAAAGGTGTGCGATGAGAAGAGTAAACTAATATGAATGTATGAATGTCCCAACGCAAATATTGTTGTGTTCTTTGATTGTATAGATCTAGACGTATACATCGACTAAACCTTTCTTTGGTTCATATTCTTTTTTTCAAACCAAATACCTTAAAGGAGAGTTCGAAGTTTTCGCCGCCCCAAATCATAAGCCCTTCATCATACGCCCCTAGCTCGAAGAAGTACTTCCGGTCCATAGCGAACAAACCACCAGCATGTGTCGGCGCCCTGAAAAAAGGTATAAAAGGTTAAGACCTTAAGATATCTGATAAAAGACTTCTGTAATTAAATACAAGAACATAATAAGATACAATGTACTTATTATTTTAATTTTATTAAAATATGATACTTTTGCAAATGTAACTTCATATTACTTATTATCTTTTTAAACATATTTGTGTCTCATGTTATATTCAAACCTCATAATGATAGTTACCATAAAATGGTTAAAGAAATAGAGGGTAATATGAATTAATTTGAAACATTAGATTCATCTAGAGAAAAGTAATACGTTCAATGTGTAAACCGAACATTATGAAATGAATGCAGAGAGTTGTGAAATTGAAATTGTAGCAGACCGTCATAAAACGATTCTTATGAAATGGTTTGCCAGAGTTTGCTTTAAATGTTAACACACACCCATGCACCTATGAAACACCATGAGTTCTAACTATCAGTATCATACATAATCAAAATTCAATTGTAATATTCAGAAGTTCTGCTCTTATAAATTTAAAGTGTGAATAACATGCGAATAGGTAAGTGTTTATAATAATGGATTTATTTACATGTAACTGTAAATTCCCTTGATTGAAAAGGGTGAAGAAACACCTGCCAACTGGTTCATGCCAAAAAATATAATGACTTTGATAAAGGCGCAATCAGATAGATAAAGGGTATAACTGAATCATAACATAGTGATGTGTTAAAGTTACAGCTACCAGATCAACTCCATTGACAAAGGTGTAAATCTTAACACACCCTCGCCATATTCTATATCACATATTTTATAATAGATAATAATGATTCCTAAGAGTTTTTGAACTTGTTATATAAACTCATATATAAAAGCTAACTTAAACAGTATACAGATTTCTACATGCCATATGAACCATTTATATACTTATATACTTTTTGTTACTAAGAACCACCAAACCAACCCAAAACCACATATATTGTGATTTCAAATATGCAATTGCTCACCAATAAGGTTCACTGTTATATTCATGTCTCTTTTGTTCTCGGTATGGCACCTCGGATTCCTTGTACAGAAATCCCCACTCGAAAATACCGCGGTAGTTCTTGCCCGCTCCATACACGGGTCGGTATCGGAAATTATCCCAATCGATTCCGTCAATAAATGGAACAGCCATAATGGTTCTGTATTAGGAAGAAACCTTTGTTACTGTCACATTTATGATTTATATCTAGCGATTCTATTTTTAAATGTATAGGTCCAATATTGATTTGTTTCAATTAACGGGATCTCTTTAGAAAATGGAATCTCCCGAGGCTCTCTAAAATTGAAAGACGCATAGTTAAACCTAGAAAACACTTCAGTGAATTGTGTAAGCTACAACTTGTCCCGTTTTTCCGTTTTCTACAAGGTTTTGTCAAATATCCATATCACTTACTTTGAAAATGATCCTTGATTATAAACTAATCTAATGAGGATTGTATGAAATTAATATTTTTTCTCAGCACCACAATGAAAAGCCATGAAAATTTGTGAGAAGTGTAATGGTTGAATGAGCAATTATGTGTTCCAGGTAGTCTAAGTGTTTTATTTAAGCAAAACTTTACGCAGTCAGTTTTTTAACAGGAGTTAAATCAGATGACGCCAATCGTTATACAATATACCAGAGAAGAAAGTAAAATAATCTAGCTTTTAACATAACAGCCATCAAGGTATCAACTACAGGTATCCCAGAAAGTTTTTTCAACATGTATTCAGAATAAAAGCATTGAGGCAACATATTTCAATTCACTTAGCCGTTGTACCAATAAAGCAATATGCATTACATGTTAAATATTTACACATATTAAAGCAAACTCAGGCAAACCGGATTCATAAGGAGCGATATATCCCTAGATATGTTATATTTTATCTGTATTAAAATCCACCAAAAAACAAAAAACGTAAAAGACGTAGAAAAGGTGCAACATCAAAACAAAGACAACGCCATAGTCGACAATTGGAAGGATAACATAAATTGAGGAGTGCGTTTGAATATTGCTTTGGTTATATTAATTGCTTTTGCTATAATCATATATTTAGATTTAATCAGATTAAAGACAGCGGGTTAGGGATTAAAACACCAAAAACTAAAACATTGACAAAAACCAAAGAATTCTTTCACAAAAAGTGCAAATGAAAGTCGAAGGAACAAGAATATTAAGGTTGAGGATGTAAAGTAAGTTAATTAAGCTATTTTCGACGAACAAGGATGAGTAAAAAGGATCAATGGTTTATAAACAGGATTCAAGATACAAACGAAAGTTTCAATTCTACTTAACAAATCAATGGTTGATATAGGTGGTGATTGATGATATGTACAAAATCAATATTGGCTATCGATGAGGACGGGTGCTATTAACAAACTCATATTGTATTACACATAAATCTCTCTTTTTTTCCAATTCGCTTTTTTTACAGCGACCCCCTCACCAATGCGGTTCACTGAAGTGTTTTCTCTTATCAAGCTCTTTCTGGGGCACCGAACTCTCCTTGTATAAAAAGCCCCATTCGAATATACCGCGATGCAGTGTGCCTGGCGAGTAAACGGGCCGATAATGGAACGTATCCCATTTGATGCTGTCCACATAGGGAACCGCCATGATGGTCCTGAAAATTGTGTTTATGGGGGAATAACATGAATGGAATCGTTGAAAATATGTATCGGTGGTGGTCCTGTTTGTTGGAAGCGGCCGATTCGCCAGTATATGCCGATCACTATCTTGCATATTCTACTCCCTGCAGACCTACAAAACATTAATTTTTCGTGCCAAGCTTCAAGACACCAATAGCTATAAAACAGATGATGATAGCACAATTAAGGACTATTTAATTCATTGAACCTGCGATCATCCAACTCGTTTGAATCACAATAACTATGTATGTCAACGCATTTGCTTTTTTATTCTTCATGTGGGTCTCATTTTTTCATACGCTTAAACGCTTTTCACCACTGATAGATTTACTTTCTTTTAAACTACCGGATACTTATTTTAAATATATATCCCTTTACAATTAACACTTCTTAGTTCCTTTTATCAACCTTAACCAAAGAGGCCACCAACCTGTCGTATCGTATCCGAGCGAGCAGCGGCACGAGCCAGTTCTTGTTTCCTTCGCAGTGGGCGTCGAGAAACACAATCACTTCGCCCGTCGCATACCGGGCGCCCATAGTACGTGTCCTGTCAAAACGAAGAAAAAGTAAATTAAAATGTGTTTGAGTTGCGATAAAAAGAATATACATATGGCTAATTATCAGCATAAGCTCATTTACAGTCATGTAAATCTAAGGTGTGACGATTCTCTCCAAAGTGCTGTGGAATTATTTGCATATCTTTACAACTGTTTGGAGACTGAAGTTTCTAAAAGTTTCAAGAAATGTTCATAGCGATCTGACTCGCCTTGTTTTCGTTTGTTTGCATTCAATTTAGGTTTTTGTGCAGAAATCTCAGCACCTTCTTAGATAGCACCGCTGAAAAAATGAAATTACAGCACCGTGTAACTTGGCAATCAAACAACGAATATTTTCGGTTTTTACTACCATGTATTTTTTTTCATGGTGTAGTAAGGAAACAAGTGTTATGACATGAGTCAGGGATCAACCAAAGCAAATGTGCGTAAGTTACTCTGTTAAGCTGGGAATTATCATATCGAACGATCATTAAATGGAACAACTCACATAATCAAACCAAGTCGTTTCTCGTTTCTGTAGAGCTTTACAAGCCCATTAAACTGCTTGAGGTACTCTTCTAATCTGCCCTTCAGATGGTCTGAAACATTAAAATGTCATAATAATACATTGATTCATGCTTAAGTGTATGATTTAATTAAATATAAAGGAAACAATAAACAGATATTTGACAAAGATACATATACATCGCTCGATTGTTCTTAACATTATTTATTTCTAATTGGTGCAACTCCCCTCATCCTTTCTCTCGGTAGGAATGGATGGCTAGATATCTTTATGCTTTCGATCATATCTCATACTCTAACCTGCCCCCCCCCCCCTGGCAACTCCCCTCATCCTTTCTCTGGGTAGGAATGGATGGCTAGATATCTTTATGCTTTCGATCATATCTCTTACTCTTACCTGCCCAACCCCCCCCACCCCCTGGCAACATGAACAGTTTATTGTCCCAGCGTTTCAACCAGAAAAGACCAGGGCTTTGACTACGCAGAAAATGCTAAATATTGGTAACAACCAGAAACAAAAAGAGGGCTTTGACTTCGCCCAAATATTTTGGACCAAGGTCACCGCCATAGTCTAGACTTGGTTTCAAAGTTATAACAAGCACGAACCTGGTGTACACTTACATGTAGGCTGTGACATTGGCCCATAAAGCTCTAAACCTAAACATTGATAATGTTGCTCGAACAAATAACACCTACAAAATCACATATGCAGAGAATATGAAAACCATCAAATTTTTGTCGGTCCGGCGGACCGACAAGTCCAATATTTTGTCGGTCCGGCCGAATTTTTATCGGTCCTGCATAAAATCAATGTTAAATAATCGGCATTTTTTATCGGTCAGCCGGACCGACAAGTTAAAAAATTTGTCGGTCCGGCAGATTATTTGTCGGTCCCGGACCGACGGACCGACGGTTTTCATATTCTCTGCATATGATCTATAATGCTCCAACCACAAATAATATAATATTTTCCCCCGAAAATACCTGCCTACCTTTATCACTGAAATTGGCAAATAAAGTTCTAAACCTAAACATTGATAATGTTGCTCGAAACACCAACAAACCTTTATCACTGAAATCATCGACCATGACGATTTCGTGGAGGTACTGGGGCGGCGACGTGGCGATGACACTGTGCACTGTGCGCATAAGCGTTGACCAACCCTCGTTGTGAAACACGATTATGACCGAGGCCGAAGGCAGGTCCTCGGGGTAGTGCCAGTACTTGCATCTGGGGAAATATACATGCATTAATAAGCGAAAAGTAAATTCAAGGATGTTTTCACGGTGAACTTATGCCTTAACCAATACAACTGATTTCATAAATTATGGAATGAAAGGAGTAAAATAAACTACTTTAAGCTGGACTTTTAGAGAACTATTAAAAGTATTTTATACATAAAACTGTTTTCTAGCGTGATAATAATGTTAATGCATCCTACTATAAACTTACACTATTCAATATTTTAAGGTCTTTTATTTCTGATTTGAAAATTTAATTTAAATACAGTGTATTGAATTTGCGAAAGTAACAACCCATGTTTTTTAACTTGATACCTATCCTATTCACCATGCATGATGAAAAAAGGTGTTATATAGAAGACACATCAAAATGCCCCTATTTTCCAAATAAAGCACTATTTCTTCAAAAAAAAAAACACTCACTCGTCCATGCGCGTGTCGGGTACATTCCTGACCATGGCGATCTTGTCACTGGCCACCATGTTGAATCCGTACTCGCGCACTGAGCGGTCAGCGGCCGTCTTCTCGCTCGAAGGTACAACTACTGCCTCGCCGCCTTCGCCTAGAAGGAAAAATACATACACGTGTATGTATACACATATGTAGATCATGTCTAAAAAGTTTAATGGAGAGGTAGGATGCCGTCTTCTCTCTTGAAGGTCCAACTTCTGCCTCCCCGCCTTCGCCTAAACATTCACACACTGAGTACTCATCATAATTTGCAGAAATACATTGCATCAATAGGTAAATGGTATATTGAAATTGAATATTTAAGAGGTCAAATGGAGCGGTCGGCCGACGTCTTCTTTCTCGAAGGTACAACTACTGCCTCCCCGCCCTCGCCTAGAACGAAAGATACATATATGTATAATCGTTTAACGTACATGTATTTTGAAATCTACAATTATACAATGTACATATTTATGTGACGATTTTATGTCTACAGATTCAACAGATAGATGGTTTGTCGTCTTCTCGCTTATAGGGAACTACAACATTATAAGCACTTGCATTTTAAGCTGCTGCTATAAATTATTAGTTTTCAATTTAAAAGTCATGAATAGGTCTATATTTGAAAGTGAAATAATGTAGCTCTACGTGGATTCAGTGGTAATCCGTTCGAAGTCTCACCCCTCAACCTGGAAACATCACATGAACATATAAAGAAAACCACGGCTTGTTTGTAGCTTTGTTAATAGCTACTTATACTCAATTATATTACTGTTACCAATTCGTGGTCTTACTTTGGCTTCATTGAGGATCTAAAAATAATTTCAACTACTGTAAAATATAGGCAAAAGCAATGTCTAAAATGTCATTTGATTAATAAAACTGTATGAGTGTAAGAGAGACAAATGAAAAGATCTCCTTTTTGATGGGTAAATATCACATTTCGACAAATTGAAAAATGATCTTGGCCAAGCTATCAGATATTCTATGCGGTAAATTACAGTCAATTACAAGGGCATTAATCACGTTTTTGCGGCGTTACAAAGGCTAGAATTTCAACCAGCAATTTTAATAGGATTGCAAAAGTTAAATTGAACCAACTTGTAACACAAACCGAAAGCAATGAAAAAGGAAATCATGATGTCTATCATTAAAACATAATATTTCTTTTAGATATGAGCTACCATCGTGTCATGCTTTTAAGAAAAATAACGCACGGCTCTTCAAGCTAAATTCGAAAAGAACTAAATGTACAACTAGATGTATAGAACATAGCTGACTGGGCCGGGGTATTAATAGACAATACGCACTTAGAATAACAATAATAATACTATAAAAGCAAAATTCAGGCCAGGTTTCTCAGAGTGCGTATCATATTCGGAGTAGGATTTGTATAATGGTGCGTTTATCCGCTCCGAAAAAAAAGCTCAAAACACACATTTTGCGCTTTAAAAGCCACATTTGTATGAAAACATAGAAGATTATCCCTTCTGTGTATCCAGAATTATGCGCTTTAATTTCGGGTGAACGAGTCTTAAAAACTATCTTAAAGTGCATTCTAAACCAATTTCTCAAAGCGCTTTACAAATCTTACACTAAATTCCAACTTACCGGGACCGGGATGAGCCTCGAACTTTGGCTCGAAATTTCCCAGTTTCCCTTTGCGCATTTCCTGTTTAGGGCCCTTGCCATCGGGACCCGCGGTGACGGGCTTGAACTTGAGTACAGTGTCGGGTGGTGGACCATCGGGCTGGTAAGGTTCCTTTAGATCCTACAAATGAATATATGTTACAATTTTGTGAGATCTGATTTTACATTAAGATGATAAGGAAATAATCAATATTTGAAAATCAAAATAGTTTAAACACAGGTCCTCAAATGAATATATAGGACCCGATATGATGTCATCAAATAGAGACGGTTAAAGACGAATAAATATGAAAAAGAAAATAAAGAAACCCCTTTTTTTTCGCTGATCAATTATATTGGTGATAAGAGGGTAGCACAAAAGAAAAGACAAATCAATGCATGATCAAAAGATGACAAACACTGCTATTAATTTGAAATTGATATCGCAGATAAACAGTTTTTTTTTTAGTTTTCATTTTACAGCATTGATATCGATTGTTAGCATTTCTAAAAATCGCAAGTCAGGCGCAAGCATTAGTTTTACATTAATTATTCAGGGTTCGTCATTTGCTGCAATTACATGTATTACCATTTAAGGGTGAAAGTTAGGTGTGTTTCTTCATGTAAAAGCCGATAAATTCCGCATTAGTCTTTTAAAGCGTTTTTTATTAAGAAGAGCGTTACATCAACAATGCTTTAGAGGCACGAAGTGAAATGAATTTCAGGCTCAAAGATCGAATTTAACTATGATGGCGTTTTGAAAAATTAAGACTAATTTTGCACCCTGTTCATGAATCGGTAATGGCCATCTGTTAGAGTCGTTATACAACCGAGAGCACACCCTCGCATTACTTCGTCGCTTCAAAACTATCGATCAGTATTAATCACCATGCGGAGTTAGAACGAAATTTTAAATGATGAATTATCAATTTGTAGAGTCACAGCTTCATTGAAAAGTTTTTTTGGGGGGGAATGTGTTGAAAACATATGCTCCGCCAGCTCAGCATACAGACATTCTGACAATATCGCTTCGTTTTTCATTTTAGGACACCTTTAATTTACAGAGAAAAAATTATTTCACAAATTGCAAAAGGGTTCCAAACAAAGCGTTCAACAAAAAATAACCGCATCGTGCGGCGTATGAATTTCGTTTATTCGGTACAAGTGAGATTCCAATTTCATGATTCTTTCTTGTACGAACGTCCATTTTTAGGTTCTCTTGCACCTAGTACGAAAATCATATAAATTTGAGTTTTTTTTTTTTTTTGAGGAAAAAATATTTTTTATACGATATAAATCTTAATCTATGACGTCTTTCTAGCATTTCAAAATATCAAATAACATGAAAATCGATTTATTCAACATCACGATAACATTGTCAACTTTGTTTCCAACGAACCGCACGGTTTCTCTTTGGATTTTTGAATTCATCGATCAAAATCAATGCAACGTAGTTTATATCCATAGTTCATACGTCACTAATGATCTATAACGCATTCCAAACATCGGTATCAGTAATGTCAGTACCGCATATAAAAATAGAACAATGCGTTATCAAAAGTATCCTTACATTTTTTTTTACTCTTTTCGATCTCAAACAGTGCCTTTTACTATAATTTTCAAGAAATATTCGATCGAAATCAATGCAACGTAGTTTATATCCATAGTCCATACGTCACTAATGATCTATAACGCATTCCATACATCGGTATCAGTAATGTCAGTACCGCATATAAAATAGAACAATGCGTTATCAAAAGTATCCTTACATTTTTTTTACTCTTTTCGATATCAAACAGTGCCTTTTACTATAATTTTCAAGAAATATTAGTGAAGCAGATTCGTAATCCTATATCTAAAATTTGGGAGTCGTGTTCTGAAGAAGCGTAATACTGTTTGATTTTCATTTATTTGATTATTTGTCGTTATATTCAAAATTGACAGAACTGTCGGATATCATACCGCAAAATAATGGACATCTGATAAACAGGGGTTCATCATACAGTTACTAGCGTATGGTCCTAGAATCTAAAACAAACACAATATTAATGGAGTCTCACCTTTTTCACCACACTGCGCCGGTTCTGTGCCTGTTTATCAGCCTCCTGTGAGTCGATATGGTTCATGATAATGGGCAGTAGGAACATGACAGTTAACACGAGCAAGAAGCTCTTCACGAGAAATTTCACACTAAGACGCGGCATTCTTGAAATTTCTCAGTCATACCTGTTAATGGAATTAGTTACAACAAAAACTGATAAAATACTTTTGAAGAAAATTGAAGATAATGATAAATTTATAATCTGTATTTTTACCGGTATTCATGATTTCTCATGACGAAGCGTTTTATAATGACTTTTCAGGGTTTTTTTCAGGTGCGTGGTAATCCTGGCAATTGGCCTCGAATAATGCAAATGGTCCCGGGGTCAAAGGTTTGCAACCGTCAAAGGTTTGCAACCAAATTTTTCAAACCCCATAAACTGTAATTTATATGTTTGTGCTTCTGAATATCGGCTCGAGCCCTAGGTTTTTTAACGATGGAGGACAAAAGGGGCCGCCGCAAAAAAAGCATTTCGAGTCTTATCGACATATCCCGCAACTATTTACAATACAAACAAGGAAGTATTTGTGAAACACGAACACGATATTTTTGGCCAATTATACAACTTCCGGTCGGGTGTTTTTGACCGAAATGGTTAAAAGGCACATTTACAGACCAAGACCTTTCATTTGAGCCTATAACCAAGTCTCTATGACCTTCCGTTCAAAGGTTCTAGCCCGTACAAGCTCATGTCTTGAAAAACCGCTATTTTTGGGCTATTTTGGTCAAATTGACCACTTCCGGTCGAGTGTTTTTGACCGAAATGGTTAAAAGGCACATTTACAGACCAAGACCTTTCATTTGAGCCTATAACCAAGTCTCTATGACCTTTCATTCAAAGGTTCTAGCTCGTACAAGCTCAAGTCTTGAAAAAAAACACTATTTTGGGCCATTTTGGCCAAATTGACCACTTCCGGTCGGGTGTTTTTGACCGAAATGGTCAAAAGGCACATCTACGGACCAGGACCTTTCATTTGAGCCCATAACCAAGTCTCTATGACCTCCCATTCAAAAGTTCTAGACCGTACAAGCTCAAGTCTTGGAAAACCACTATTTTGGGCTATTTTGGCCAATTTTACAACTTCCGGTCGGGTGTTTTTGACCGAAATGGTCAAAAGGCCCATCTATGGACCAAGACCTTTCATTTGAGCCTATAACCAAGTCTCTATGACCTCCCATTCAAAAGTTCTAGACCGTACAAGCTCAAGTCTTGGAAAACCACTATTTTGGGCTATTTTGGCCAATTTTACAACTTCCGGTCGGGTGTTTTTGACCGAAATGGTCAAAAGGCCCATCTATGGACCGATACCTTTCATTTGAGCCTATAACCAAGTCTCTATGACCTTCTGTTCAAAAGTTCCAGCCCGTACAAGAAAGCGATGACAGACGGACGGACGGACAGACACCCCAAATCTATAGGCCCCCAACTTTTAGGTTGGGGCCTAAAAAAAAACATATATTCTTAACACATGGAAAACATATTCAACATGCTACAAAGAACCATCCTACTGCCGGTTTCGGAATCCTCGTATTCCTCACTTTACTCGACGCCAAACATATATCCTTGTGTGAGTGTGTATTCATTATAAGCTATTTTCACGAGGCATGAAAGATTATTAGCGAGTGTTCTGCTTCAACGATAAAACGGTATCGCCCTTTTGTTTCATTTTTAATGGGTTATTCTTAGTTACTTTCACCAAACTAACATGCACCTGGATTATTGTCAGTTGTAATCATGTTATGCATCGAGATATGAAAATACATTTATACCGTTAAGTCTAATCAACTTTCAGTAGTTTTAAGCTTTATACGATTTTATACATAACAATTTCACACCAGCGATTCTATATTCTATGTTTATTGTATATTCTATGTATTATTCAACTCTGTATACAGCAATTGAAAATGAAATAAAACACATATCTATCTATATCTATCAATGTGCCCTTCAGGGGTGGACATAAGACAATTTTCACACTCGCTAGATTGGCGAGTGAGTCAAATTTCACACTCGCCAGCAAGGATTTACACTCGCCAGGAGGTGAAAATATGCAAAATGAAAACCACCTTAATATGAGCTCCCTTAGTTGGTTGGCATGTGAACGAAGTTATTCAAAGAAAAATAAGCGAGCGCCGAGGGCGCGAGCCGACAAATTTTATTGAATTATTTGAAATCTTAAGATTTAATAAACAATTTTTGGAAAATTGTGTTTTTGACGGTCAATGTTACACTCGCCAGGCTGGCGAGTGACTTCAAATTCACACTCGCCAATCGAAATTTTGACTCGCCATGGCGAGTGTGGCGAGTGTTATTTCCACCCCTGGCACTTCATCTCAATTTTGTATAATTTGCATGCATATGTTGTTGTCAAAATATCTGAATGATCAATAATCAAATATATGTTGGAGCCGAATAAAAATGGGATTTCTTAATAAGATAAGATAAGATAAGATCATGTTTATTTGCAACAATAAAGCAATTACTGTTGGATAACAATAATAGAGATCGATACATATGATATAGTATTTTTTATCATGTATAATCATTCATTAAAATGCAAAATTATTCACTAAGTGTGGTACTCAAGTTCATTGAAATTTGAATAAACAGTATGGGATAAAGCTATTTCTAAAACGCGATGTTTTACATTGTGGTAATTTATATTTATATCTTTTTCTAGTATCATGGCTATTATTGGTTTCCGACGATAATAGTTTATTCAATTTGTCGTCCTTTCGTTGTATGTATCTGAAAAAATTCTTTGTGAGTGTTTCTCTCCTTTCTTCTAGTGATGATATGCGACTTATCTGGAGGGCTTCGGTGTATGTGATATCCCCGTATATTATCCTCATGACCCTTTTTTGGATTGATTCAATTTTGAGACATTGTTCCTTGGTGAGATTTGAGTGGAACACTGGTGCTGCATATTCAAGAACTGGTCTTACTACACTTGTATAACAGGTTATTAAATTTTTATAAGACAGACCGCTTCTTTTCAGGAGGGTAATAAAATAGACTCGCGATGATGCTTTTGAGGTTATATAATCTATGTGACGCTGCCAGGTAAGATTTTCCGATATGTAGAGGCCCAGTAACTTGGTACATGTTACTTTTTCTATTGACTTATCGTTGATAAGTAGGGGTGGGACATCTTGAAGGGATCTGTTGAAATTGATGATGAGTTCCTTCGTTTTGTTAGGCCCCAACCCCAAAGGTTGGGGGCCTATAGATTCGGGGTGTCCGTCCGTCCGTCCGTCTGTCCGTCTGTCATCGATTCTTTTCCAGGCTGTTTCTTTGTAACGGATGGTCGTAGAGACCTGGGAATAGGCTCATATGAAAGGTCTTGGCCTGTAGATGTGCCTTTTGACAGTTTCGGCCAGGTTCGGCCACCGGAAATGGCCGAAATTGGCCAAAATGTCGAAATCAGCGGTTTTTCGAAACATGTGCTTTTCCAGGCTGTTTCTTTGTAACGGATGGTCGTATAGACTTGGGAATAGACTCATATGAAAGGTATTGGCCTGTAGATGTGCCTTTTGACAGTTTCGGCCAGGTTCGGCCACCGGAAATGGCCGAAATGGGCCAAAATGTCCGAAATCAGCGGTTTTTCGAAACA
>LQRL01141222.1:1981-15509 GCA_001703475.1 Hydroides elegans
ACCTAGTAACATGTGGGATGTGATTGATGGGTATATATTCAGCCATAGAAGTTCCGCACCGACACTATTTAGTTCTGATATAGTTGGATTTAGGTCACATTTCACGTACGCAAGTACTCCACCTCTGGTTTCTTGAGTGTAGATTCCATTATAATAGTCCAGATTCCGGTCCTTTCTAAAGAGAACATAGCCGGGAATAGTGAGTTCTGGATCATTAACACAACTTGCAAGAAATGTCTCTGATATTGCTAATATATCTGGCTTCTGCGTATTTACAAAATCGAACAATTCCGCATACTTAAATAATAAACCTTGTGCATTGAAATAACAGCATTTTAACGGTGCAAACTCTTTATTTTTATGTACAATAGTAGGGCGGAAGCGATCCGTCTCTACTTTTTTTCGGCCGCTGTATTGCTGTCGCTACGTGCTGAGGCTTGTCTTCTTTTTTCGCGAATTCTATATTCCTTTTCGCGTTGAATTTTCGTTAGGTCGTGGCCTATGTAGACGCGTTGAGGGTCAAACGGTAGTCCATCTTGTTTTGCTTTCTTGAGCGATTTTGCCTTCTTCATTATGACTTCCTTTTCGTCGCTGGACTGTAGGAATACTTTAATATATCGCTGTTGGTTTCGTTTGCTATCGCCTAGCCTTCGAATGTGCTTCGGCTCGATAGAGTCGATATCCATCGTCTCGATCAGTAGATTAAACAGAGTTCCGTCATCGAACGAGTCACTTTCGAACGAGACCACCCGTGTACATTTAAAGACATAAGTTCTAACCCACAAATTTCAGCTTATCTCTCTATCAATGTTACATGGTCATATAATAGTGAATATGTAACAGTTAGCTTTGAAATGTCAGATAATGCGATATTTCAACTTTCGCAGAAAAGACCTTTCGAAACGAAACACCTTCTTGACCTCGTATGGGCCCCGCGAGAAAAATAGACTTTCGAACCCTGGAAGCTGATTTGACAGTGATAAGACGCGTACAAGAGTTGGCATTTATCATATGGATTCATTTATCAATAGGACCTAGAGAGAAACGTAATTGAAGTTACAGAAACAATGCTTGTTAACCAAAAAAAAACAGATGCGGGTGTGTCTGAGAGAAGTGACAGATCTGAAGTGGCCCATCGTACACCCGTATGAGGGCCCGTGACTTATGTAATGAAAGTGGTAGTATCTTCACACAGTCATCAATGGACATAAAAGCTTCTGTTCTATTTTAACTGTGTAAGTAAGTGTATATTAAGAAAAAACTAACTCGACTTTCAGCAGAAAAGTTTACTTCCTGTTTCAGTGTTTTTCTTGTATGGCAACTTTTCATTGGTCGATTTTGGACAAATAGAAAGAAATCTTACATAAGTACATGAATTCATATATTATCAGTGAATATTTATCTGCGATCTTTTCGTTTACAAAAATTTCGCAGGTATTAAAATCAGTCGATTTTTTTTTCAAAAAAATACCCGGGTCCGTGTCCGACACTTTTCTACAAATACACACCGAATCACACTGTAACATGTGTATTGAATTGTCGAAGACATACTGAACATGGAGCAAGGATATTTTTGAAATCGATCCGTTCATTAAATTAGAAGATATCAAGATTTAAACACGACAATAGCCCGATATTTATCAACATTTTAATCGCCTTGCTGTCACCCACTGTAAAGCCTGACGTCATTGACGTCATCGCTCAATATGAGGAGAGGCATATAAAAGGAGAGTCACTGTGTGTGTGAGCAGTAGAGCTCTCTATAAAAGGGCCTGTGATATAAAATCAATACTGGCGTTTCACTGAGTACCCTAATATGCTTCCGAATAAAAACCCATATTTATGAATGATAATGCATGAATTTATGCATCTATATTTAAGAAAAAACCACTCATTAAAACATGAGAAATGTTTTACTTTTTAATAATACTATTTTTTAAGAAAATAAATCTCATTAACATATTATTATTTTCATTTTTTGTCAAAATTATCCATACATAATAAAGTGATGTTTGCATAGTTTGGAAACCCGTTTATTATCAGAAGTAACCAGTGATTTTTCGGTGAAATATCTATTCTGCCCGGACATATTCCTTGCTGGCATTTTCACAGAATAGAACTAGTATGGAAATTTCCTTTTTGATATATTTCAAGAAATAGGGTCCAAAGTGTGGAATCATTACACGAAATACACTCCGTTTTGAACAAATAAGGGCTCAACATCGGTATTTACTAATGTTGATGGACCCTCAGAGAGGAATAAATGATTTAAGAATAACTTTCTTATTTGAAATGTTGATGGCAAAGATTTTCAGTCTTTTCTGGCTGGTAAACGAAGAATAAATGGGTTACTCAATGGAATTATATTTCGTCACTTTAAGCTTCAAATGAATTCGTTTCATGACAAAATAAGTGATACTAGACATACTTCTAAAATCTGTCGTTGGGTACTCCTGTATAATCTAACTTGGAAGGAAATGATCGCAGATTTGTGTGCTCTATGAGTACTTTATATTTCTAGTTGTCATTGCGCTTGGTTCAGGCTTGGTGGAGATCAAGCTGAATTTCAGATATACATAAAATAAGGGAGTTCGATAATTGACGAAAATTATATATTCGCGGATGTTGACATAATAAAAAGGGGAGAACCGTTGGTATAAGATACAAGAAAAAACCCACTGAAATTTATAAATTTGTTTATTTTTGAACTGTTATAGGCAGTTAACACTTATTAACAACAAAAAAAAAATAAAAAAAAACAATAGTATACTTTAATACATACTATGATCTTGAATTCGCACATTAACTCTAAGCATACATGTACGAGTAGCTATTTCCTACTTTTGTCCCCTTTTTATTATGTAAATATCCGGGAATATAGCATTTTCAGGAAATGTCGAACTTCCGTATAATGCAAGAAAACATCACTTTACTGATAAGTAAAAAAAAAATTTGGTATTTACCTATGTGAAATATAATAAGTGTCATATAAGAAAGTTGAAAAATATAATGATGCCATCTTTAATATCACCAGGGCGTTCTGATCTTGAACTTGATCTTGATATTTTAGGTGAAACGTCTCGCGACACTACTTCACCGCGCACTAGCCAAGAACTTAGATTTCGTTTTTCTTTCGCAGATAATTTATGAAACGCTCGATGTACTCTGGAGCTATATCTTTATCCCCGAATGCAATTTTTGGTAAAGCATTCCAAGCTACTATTGTGTTTGGGATTAGGCTGTACTTATAGACATCAGACCTATTATTTATGGAGTTGACGGAACAGTGTGGGTGGTTTTGCCTATTGGTTCTAGTAGGGCAATTAAGATCTTTTAACGGGAGTACTGTTTTCTTTGCAAGTGCGTTATACATGAGGATGAAACGGTTTTGTTTTCTTCTTTGTGCCAGGGTAGGAGGATTTAATTGATTTTTTTTTAGAATTGAGTACATGGAACCTGATTCATAGGAGTAGTTATTTGAGATAAATCTAGCAGACCGTTTCTGAACATTTTCCAGACTTTCTTGTTAATATTGTTGATGTGTGTCTCAAGCTGCACTGGCATATTCTAAACCGGGTCGGATAAGTCCTTTGAAAGCTTAAAACTAGGTGGACACAAACAGAGGTTTCTTTTTAGGGGACACAAACAGAGGTTTCTTTTTAGGAGTCCGAGGGTTCTGTACGCCTTGTTACATATAATATTGACGTGGGAACGCCAGTTCAAATCACAAGTAATATTCACACCAAGATATTTAATTTTGTCAAGAAAAATAAGTTGGGGCCTTCTAGTGTATAATCAAATATTATTTTTTTTCTCTTTTTTGAAAAGCGGATCATGTTGCACTTGGAGAGTTGAAACCGCATGCCCCAATCGCGGGCCCACTTCCCTAGCTGATCGATATCCCTTTGCAGTGCCGAGCAATCTTTCACATTGCGAATGATCATGTAACAGACGCAATCATCAGCAAAGAGGCTGATTTGGGATCATACACATTGAGTAATATCGTTTATAAACAGAATAAAAAGTATGGAACCTAAGACAGTTCCTTGAGGAATTCCAGTAAGAACATAGTTTTTATCTGATATCGAACCATTAACTACTACGGACTGTGTACGGTTGGAAACAAAAGCAGCTATCTAGTTAATAACATGAATGAGTTGTGTTTCGCAGCTTCTATTTTTTTCTGAAGGCATGTTGGAGATCGGTAAGCACATTATTATTGTCGAGATGTTTCATGAGGTTTGAGTATATTATGTGTTCCAAGAGTTTGCAGCAAATGGATGTTAAGGATACGGGTCTATAGTTACAAGGAGATGATCGCTCATAATTCTTGTATAGGGGACAGATATTGGCTGTTTCCCAATCATCTGGTATAACACCGTGGGACAAAGACTGTTGAAATAAGTGGCATAAAACGTGACTTATTTCATTTGCTAGTTCTTTGACAATACGGGAGTGGATAAGACCAGGGTTTTGAGACTTTGATGGGTTTAAACAAGATAATAATTTAGCTACACCTGATGGACATATCTTTATTTGTTCCATTTTATCATGAGTAGATTTCACGTAAGGTATTTGGTCAAATTTAGTTTCAGTAAACACACAAGAAAATTGGCTATTAAGAGCATCGGCTTTGCTCTCATCTGTTTCGGCTAATGAACCATTTTTAGTTAGTAAAGGAGCTATACCTTGGCGGTCGTTTTTTTTTGTGAATTGATATACTTCCAGAAGGGTTTAGAGTTTTTACTTATATCACCAATTCAAGTTATTTTCATATTCATAGTGTGCCTTTTTGATGTCATTTATAATTTCAGCTCTTAAGGATATTTCCATTTATCGAACAATCTAGGGTTTCCAGTTTGTTTTGCCAACGCGTGATTTTTGTCTTTGCGACGGATCTTCGCACGAATATGTTCGCTGACCCAAGGGAGATGTTTTTTTGTTTGGGGTTGTTTTGCTAGGGACGAATTTATTTGTAGCATTTATAATGAAATCTTTGATCATGTTCCAGTTCTGGTTTACATCACGGTTGTTTTGATATCCATTGAAATATTTATCATTTGAAAACTATTTAGCATCATGCCTCATGGAGTCGGAATCACCTTTATTATATTGAAAATATTTCCCTTTGGGTTGTTTTCTATGAGTTCTATGGTAGTTAAGTTCGGCGGATACAATTTCATGGTCGCTAAAACTATCTTGAGAACAAATATTTGAAAACTGATTTGGAGCTGTTGAGATAAGGAGGTCTAGAGTATTATTATTTCTGGTTGGGAACGACACTAACTGCTCAGCGCCTTGTTAATTAAGTACATTGATGAGATGTTGACCCTCGCATTCGGCCAAGGGTTTTCCTGTTATTTTATTTGTGTTTGTATTCCGATCGATTAGTCTAAAATTGAAATCACCTAAGACATGAAGCGAAATCGCATTGTTGGTTTTATGATTGCTACGAATTTGTATCATTTGATAACTTAATGAAACGATATGGTCAGAAGGACTATCAGGGGGACGATGCCACGAAGCAAAGTAATGAACTGAACCACCTAAGTTTACTTTAGCCCAAACACATTCAGCTACATTGGATACTGAAACGCGAGAAGCATTTAGTGCCCTTTTTATGAGGAGCATAACACCACCACTTTTCAAGGTACCATCAGTACGAAAGACATCGTAATCGAGATTGTCATGGAAGAGTTCGCTATTTGTGATTGAAATCCATACTCGTATCATTTTGAATAGAACTCCATCAAACCTGTCCATTAGGGAGTTCTGGCAGATCATTCCCATTCGATTACATTATGTTGGGAGATTATGGATAATATATTAGACCAACTGCCAGTGACATTTCGCAGATAACAATATAAACAAAATCAATTTACCCAAGGTGTTTACTAAATGTGTGATCCCGAAAATGCATTTTTTCGTTCAACCGCTCCTTTACCTAACGTGCCGCGTGACTTATACGTACAATAAATCCATACGATATGTAATCATCCTTTACATTAAACTAACCAATAAATCAACCTTTTTGACTGTCTTGTGTCGAGATAAGGTAGTCTCTAGAAATTTTGATATCAAGATAAGCCGTTGAATCAAAGATAAAGAGAAGCATATTTAACTAGTATTGGTTATAGGATAGAAAATGAACACTATGATAACTAATATAAACTAAGTTGGAATTTGATAAATGAAAAAAAAAGTGGAAGAAAGGCAAGTAAAAAAGAACAGCTGGAAGGCGCATCGAACTGGTTCAAGCACTTCCAGGGTTTACTTGGCAAACCCCCTGGTATTGGGGGACCAGGCGAAGAAATTGACCAAATAATTAAAGAATTAAACATCAATGATGGACCATTTACAAAGGAAGAATATAACAAAGCAAAGCGCTCGATCACAGAGGGTAAAGCATGTGGAGAAGACAATATTTCTCCTGAAATACTGAAAATATGTAACCTAGATGAGAAACCTAGGATTCTGCAACAGGGCTCTACTAGAAGGATGAAAGCCAGAAAAGTGGTCGGTTATGAATACAATACCTATACCTAAAACCGGTGATCTCTCAAAAGACAACAACTACAGAGGTATAAGTCTAAGTTCGTTGGTAGCTATGACATACAAAAATATAATCCTCAATCATATTCGACCAGCAATTGAACCTCACCTAAGGATAAACCAAAATGGATTTAGACCGGGGAGAACAACAACGAGCCAAATTTTACCCCTTAGACGACTAATTGAAGGCATCAAAGATAAGAATCGCGCGGCTATAATTATTTTTATCGATATACCAGAAAAGCTAGTGAGAGAAGTTATGTACACAGGCACAAAAGCAAAAGTGCTAACTCCAGATGGTAAAACCGAATTGTTCGACATCCTGGCTGGAGTACTACAGGGTGACACTCTCGCTCCATACCTTTTTATCATAGCACTGGACAATGCACTTAGAAAAGCAATAATCGGAAGAGAAGAAGAATTAGGGTTCCAGATACAACGTCGACAAAGCCGAAGAATAAGACTTGTATGTGAATCCGAACTTTATTTCTCCGATTATATCGCGTTGATAAGTGAACAAGTCAAACAGGCACAAACATTGCTTGATAGAGTTGAAACTGCGTCAGCGGAAATATGCCTGATGGTAAACCCAAAGAAAACCAATATAATGACCTTCAACTGTCCTGGCAAAATTGATATAAAACAAGGGACCGCTCCATACTCGAAGAAGTAGATGATACCTATTTGGGATCCCTACTAAGCAGCTCAAGAGAACATATAGCAATGAGAATAAGCCAAGCATGGGCAACACATCACAAAGTGAGCAGAATTCGGAGATCAACACTGTCTAGAAAGACAAAGACGCGACTATTTCGGTCAACGGTAGAGTCAGTTTTTTAATATGGAAGTGCAGCATGGACACTCACAGAGACACTGGTAAAGAACATCGTTGATTGTTTCACTAGACTACTAAATCAGCACTGGGGTTCACTTGAAAAGACCATGTTAGCAACAAAGAACAATATGCTGAAGTGCCCAAAGCCACAGATACAGTCAAATAAAAGAGACTCAAGCTGGTTGGTCATTGTTATAGGCACCCAGAAGAAGTTGCTTCCAATCTAGTGTTGTGCACCCCTAATCACGGCAAGCGAGGGCAAGGAAGACCGGCGCGTACGTTTGTGCAGCAGCTGCGAGACGACACTGGCCTCCAAGAACGTGAGATGGCATCCTTGAGGTTGAGCAAGGACCAGTGGCGTATCCAGACAGGTCGATGTTTTGAACATCGACCCAGGTAGGTAGGTAGGTAGGTAGGTTATAGGACGACACTTTTATTGAAACATTTGAGAACAATATTCTTGTTTGCTCCAAGAGTCTGTTGCTTTTATATCAGTTAAGGACTTCTTGGTCGGATCAGATTAGTTGCTATTTCAGAAGAGCTCATAATAAGATGTCCATAAAATGTGCTCCCAAGGAAATGCTTTCTGGCCTGGACATTTTGAGAAAAAAACGTTTGCTTGGACATATGAAAGCAAATAGAAACGACTTTTTGAAGCAACATATAATTGTCTTTAAAACTGATATTTTTTAACAAATGTTAGGTACTTAATGTTATATTTAACATTTAATGTTGGATATAAGGTGTTCCTTTACTTACTCCTTGCTGCCAAGAACGGAGGTGGAAACGTAAACGCAATTCGACAAAATATTACTATTGAAACAGGATTGTATTGTTTATTGTTGGTCATATATAAGAATTTAATTAGGGTGATTTTACATAATTGTAAAACATTTTACATGAGTTATCGTTCAGTTTATTCTCAGATTTTACCGAAAAAAATACATAATCGTTCATAAGCATCAAATCAAATACAACAATAACTTTATGTATCGTTGATTAGTCAAACATAAATGGTAGGATATATGACTTTGCCGCAAGGTACAATAGAAAACATACATAAAACACTATATTGGAATCCATCAGCGACCCATTCTTTAGTTTGAAAAAATATGAATAAATTATTTTACCACTGAATATTTATCGAATACTGTTATAACTTTGTTGAATCTTTGTTTTCATTTATTATTTGCCTTGTCAAATGCTTCGCTAAAATCGAATGGTACATTTTCGACGGATTTGCATATATGTTTTAGATTTAACATCATTATGATCAACTTCTTAATGTTTTCACTCTATAGGTGAAAAATATACTGAACTATATTCAAATATTTAGTGGTAGTTCGATTGCTAACGTTAAAGAACTGTTGCATTTGTAACCGTCATTATCTCGAAAGTTTAATCTTAGTAGAGTTTCAAGTTAACTGTTCTTGTTTTGTTAGCTGATGTAAGCGACATTAACCCGAAACCATGTTGATTGAAAGGATATAACATTATTATGACGATCTATATTAACGAACAAAACAAATGTAAAACTATGTAAAATATAAAATTATCCTTTTGAATTGAATTACATTTACAGTTTACGTATACCTTCCCTTAAAAGGAAACACCTACATTTAATAAGTGAACGAATGAATTTGAATTACCAGGATTATGACATACAGTTACTATGACTTGATCAATGGCATGGCATAAGGGATGTAGTTTTACATTAATACAACATATCGCATCATTTCTCTGGTATTATTAAGGCTAAATCATCGTTATATTTCTGTTTGATGTATTGGTTGATATTGTCGGGATCTCGTAACTTTCTTGTTTTTTCTTTGTTGAATGTGAACTAAGTGTTCATTTGTTTTTTTTAAAGATGAAATCGAAAGACGAAAATGTAAAAAAGGACGTCAATCCATCTTAAACTTAATATGTAATATAAATTCTTATTACATTACTTATTACATTACTTATTACATTACATTACATTACTTATTTGTTTGACGAATGTTAACTAGTGTTAAATACTCGTTTTTGTTTTCAACATGAAAAACATTGCACAAAAGGGGTATAAATGTATCCGTTTTCTTTTAAGTTTTGTGTGCATATGCAGAATGAGTAGAATGAAAATAAATGAGTAGAATGAAAAAAGGGTACCACAACTGTCTCTCACATGCTCATGCAATACTTAATTCTATTTCCATTAGCATACGATTTTCTTTTACTAGGCTATGCAATCCTTAAATATGATAACATCATATCATATAACCTAACCACACAATTAAAAAAAAATACATGTTGTTGTCATATATCACTCTCCCGAGACCCGTTATATACTTGTTTTGCAAATGTCAACATATTTTGTAAAACTTTATGCATAAGAACAATAAAGAATTACTTTTCAATCAAATAATGTATTTAGAAGCAAGAACAAAGCTGTTTAAACCCAATCTAAAAACAGCCTAAGTTATCAATAAAACAAACAAAAAACCGGAATCAAATTTAACCATATATAGAACTATTGCTGGTTAGATTTTGTTCAAACGTTGTCATGATCGACAGATAGGCCAATTCTTTTATTGTCAATGTCTAAGTCATGTTCAAGTCTGTCTATCATCACTTCTTGACAAATGGCATTTCTCTTCGGCAACCCCGCTGTCTACATCTGGCCTGAGTGTTCCTGCCGTCGAATTCGTACTCGTCCTGATACGGGCAACTGTAACAAAAAGAGGGATAACTTTTTTATGTGTATCTTGAATTAATGTAATGTTTTTATACTTTAATATTATAAAAATATAAATTAAATATAAATATAAATATAACTGATTTTTGAAAACACAAAAACAGATAATAAAATTTAAAGCATTTTATTCAAATCCTTTGATTTGTAAACATCAGTTATATTTTCATTTATGATTTATACGGCTTTTGCCTTTGCTGATTGTATTCTTATTGCTAGAGTCTACAACAGGGTTAATATACCCGACATAGCAATAACACAGGAAAACATTTTGCCTGGTAGAGCTTCACCATACGTTATTACAATATTATAAAAGTAGTAAAAGTATATTCCCAATCATGGTAACTCCAACAAAAGAAGAATAGCTTTTGTATGTATATCTTGAATTTAACTATTATAACACTGTCATATTATGATTAGAAAATAATCACTACCAGTGTAAAATAAAGAAAGTCAAAGACATGGCTTTGATTTTATGAAATACTTATGTAAGAGATGCAATTTTTTTTATTCATTCTTTATTGATAAAATAGAGAAAGTACATTAAAACACAGGATAATGGTTGGGGCACGTTAGTGCTCCACCAAAACAGGGTGCACAATACAATACCTATATTAAGATATAACATTGAAAATAATACTTTGCTACGAGATAATTAATATCACAGACGGGTTTGCATTTAAAATAAAAATAGATGACTAAATTAGTTATTCTAAAAGTGCAAGACTGTTCAAGTGTGGTCGTTACGAGCCAAGTATATGATGTAGGAACACACAAGAGTTGTTTGAGATAGTTTACTAAGATGTTGCTTAACTTTAGTTTCATTAAAAACTTTAAAACTTTAGATATCTGACTTTTATTGTTCTTTGTTATAACGCCGCGACTACCGACTTCGAAACACAGAAGTTCACACTTGAAACCATTCGATTTTATATCTGATGCCAGCTGGGTATATCGTTCAAGTTTTCGCTCTCTAGCAGTCTCTATATTGATTTCGAATGGAACTGTGAGTTCACAAATTAGAACGGTATTGTTTTCCTTATCATGGACAGCAAGGTCCGGTTTCTCGGCCGTTGGCACAATGTTAGGGGGATGGTACCCCCGTTAATTCTATGGCCGGGGAGATCTGCAAAAACTGATATATCCAATGAATGATTAACACACAGTTCTGATGTTCTTTTGACTATGTATTGCAGTACTGAATTGTGGCGATATGAGAAACCTTGTTCCAGGACTATAGGGCATGAATTTAGCAAATGCGAGAGGGAACCACGATTGCCACATAGCTTGCATTTATCGTTGGTCCTTTTACCCCATAAACTTAAGTTTGCTGGGGTCGGGAGGCAGTCTATGCACGATCTAATCGCGAAACTCAGTAGATTTTTCGGCATGTTATAGAAGAATGATCTCGAGGTGAGATCAGACTTTTCGATTTCGAGGAGTTTGAGAAGGTTCCCTTGCTTTGCAAGGGGGCGATATACTTCGACCAGTGTTCTTGTTTATCGTTGTTTATTGTTCGCTGGAGAGAAGGCTTGAATATTTTCCACGAGTGCGGTACGTTACAGCTTGCTTTTGCAGTATCTATGAGGGCAATTGATTTCTTAGTTCCATATTTTGTTGACTTTTTCGTCCAATTAGATTCGCTCTTTATCTTTTCGTTCAGGGCATTCTTGACCCGGGGATCACCTTTAAATAAGGTGGACGTTGTTCGAGACTATAGGTACATTTCAGATATTCGTTTCACATTTAAGCCATATTTTGAGAAGAATATCGCCGGGGTAGCGCCGTTTTTCGGGACGTTAGACCATGATTTCATGTATCTAGTCTGTAGGGCGTCAAGCGCTTGGAGTTGGGTATCCGTTAAGCCGTGCACAGTAAGTATGTAGCGTAGAGAGGGTAGACCGTAATCACAAAAAAACCCGCATCTTGTACTCGTTTCTGATAGCACTATTATCAATGTTTAAGAGCATTGTACTTATTTTCTCATGTATGATGTTGAACGTTTCCGCAGTTTTTCCGAAATATGTAATATAGGATCCTAGGAATTTTTCCGGTTTTTCAAGGACTGTTGGGAGGGTTGTCTTGCCTTTTAAAAACGTGATAGGCTTTGGTTTACCCACACAAATTGAAATGGATCTGCATTTTGACGGCTGAAGTAGTAGATTCATAGATAACAGTTTCTCGTTTATATCCTGGATGACATTTGATGAGTCAGCTTGTTAGTGGAGATTAGACAAAAATCATCAGCAAACGGCAGCGTAATGTAGTTATGAGAGTTAATGTTGTATCCGTACTTGCATTCTTGCGATTTGAGGTGTTGTATTATTGGGTTGAAGACCACGAGAAATAGGATTGGGGACCAGGGGTCACCTTGAAACACACCGCGTTTGAATGAGAAATTATCCGTGTTCCATTTAGGACCAGTAACACTTCCGTTCAGGCGACTGTAAAGATTGCGAATGTATTAGGTAAGAACTGGAGGGAAGTTGTATCGAGCCATTATCCGATAGATCAGGTCGTGTTCAACAGAGCCAAAGGCGTCGGCTAAGTCGAAAAAGGTAATATGAATCGTCTTTTTATTCGTTCGAGCGTTTGCTAGGAGTTCGTGCATGGTTTGGGTGTGTTCGATACATCCGTCTATTCCTCGAAGAAATGCCTTTTGCGTTGAATTATCGAAAATCCCGTTCGAACACAGAAACGTTGCCGTACGCTCGGCCATGATTTGGTGAAACAGTTTACCGACACATGATGTAAGCGAAATCATTCGGAAGTTGGAGGGGTCATCCGGGCTGTTAGCCTTATATATGAGAGAAAGGCGAGAGGTCGACCATGATTCTGGGGGCTCTCCGGTTTCGAGGAGCTTCGTGAAAGGCGTACTCAGGAAGTGGTGCGAACAGGGTAATTTTCGGAGGAGCCCGTACATAAGACCATCGGGTCCACGGGCAGAGGTTGCTTTCTTGTTTGCGAGAATTTCCTTCATTTTTGGCCGAATCGGGCTTAGATTGAAGTAGGTTGATGTATCCGCAGATTGGGCTGGAACGAGTGGAAACCATCTGATTTTTTCATCGACGAGGGGTTGTGCGCATGAATACTTTTGCGGGTAATAGTCATCGGTTTTTGATTTGGTAAAAGTTGGTTTTTGGATAGAACTGTCTATGGAACCGTTACAGCACTATTTAGAAAATCGCCAAAAGTCCTGTCTATACATGTTCTCTTGGTGAGAAATCAGTTTATGTTTCTCTTTTTTCTTAATGATGTTTTAAGGGCACTATGGGATTTTATGGCTGAGCGAAACTCTTTCCGATCTTCCGGTGTTGCATCCTTGCTCATCGCTTTCTTGCGCAGGGCATTTTTTTGTTTTTCGGGCCTGTTCGAGGGTGTTTTTTTTTTGGGGGGGGGGGGTTTTT
>LQRL01141228.1:0-17913 GCA_001703475.1 Hydroides elegans
GAACTTAGACGAATTTGAGATATTTTGGGATATTTATACAACACTTTGTCCGCGGCACTTTGGTATGAAGCCTTTGTCCTAGGGTTCTGAAACTTTACACCGTGCAAGAATATATATTGCAGATGTGCAACGTCGAGGTTTCCGTTTGATCGACCAAATATTGTCGAAATTACGGGGGTTTGAACATAGACGAATTTGAGATATTTCGGGTTTATTTATACAACACTTTGTCCGCGGCACTTTGGTATGAAGCCTCTGTCCTAGGGCTCTGAAACTTCACACACTGAAAGAATATATATTGCAGATGTGCAATGTCGAGGTTTCAGTTTGATCGATCCTAAAATGTTCAAATTACAAGGTACTGAACTTAGACAAATTTGAGATATTTTGGGACATTTGTACAACACAGAAAGATTACGCATATATTGTGACGTTGTGAGGACTACATTGTGTGGAAGAATATGAAACGGCAACGATGTGAAAAAAAGACGTTGTGTGAAAGACGTTGTGAGAAAGACGTTGTGAGAGAGACCTTGTAAGAAAGTCGTTGTGAAAAAAAAATATTTCGTTTGACCTGCCTCTTTTTATTGACAAATATTCGCGATGAAGGTTGTTTTGCATAGGCTGGGGGCTTTGCATCTCTGATGCCTATGTTTATAATTCAAGCCGATTTCGGTCAAACAAGTATGGTAAGAATGATAACAATTAGGTATCACAGTAAAACGACCATTCGGCTTTGTGGTCTACTCGTGTTAACATAATCTTTAACGGGTTTATTCACTATCCTTTAAAACAATTAAATTTGTTACTTCATCAATTATGTACTGTATTCACGTAATAGGCTGGTGCTATACCGCCCCTAATGGCGAAGAAGAATTCTGGAGGTCCTCAGGGACGTTTACTACGAAAGCCGCGACTTCCTACAGTTGTGCCACACCCACCCGGTACACCCTCTGAGCCTCACGATGCCCAGGCTATACTTGAACTTGCAGGTTATTGTTTGAATATATTGAATAAAGTTGATGAATCAAGTTGTAGAATCAAGCGATCAACTATTCAAATTTGCAATTATTCACATTAACATTTATTAAAATGTTTGCTTTACACCATTTAGGTCTTAATGTTCACGTTGTAAAATTCAAATATGCAAATAATATTATTTCTATCCCATGTTTCAGAGCCATCAAAAGAAACCACCAAAGTCACCGACTTCCGCGAATACACATATGTAGCCGGCGCCTCTCCCCCACCACCCTCCGAATTCAGCGCCCCTGCCCCCAATACCCCCAGCACCACCACTCCCCCTCACAGCCGCCCCACTACACATGATTCGCGAAGAACCAAAGTGCGCAGCCGTGAAATGGACGCGCGATATATCATTGATCCCGTGCATCGACAGAGCACCAATCTAGGTATGTTGGGTATTTTGATTACATGTTTTTATTTTACCTACTGGTAAGTAAATTTAGATGAAAATCAATATGAATAATCGCGAAGAACCAAATACGTGAAATGGAAACGCGACATATCATTGATCCCGTGCGTCGACAAAGTACCAATCTAGGTATGTGAGGTATTTTGATAACATGTTTTTATGTAACATTCGTTGATTTTGATGAAAATTAATTTGAATAATCGCGAAGAACCAAAGTGCGCAGCCGTGAGATGGATGCGCGATATATCATTGATCCCGTGCATCGACAGAGTACCAATCTAGGTATGTTGGGTATTTTGATTACATGTTTTTATTTTACCTACTGGTAAGTAAATTTAGATGAAAATCAATATGAATAATCGCGAAGAACCAAATACGTGAAATGGAAACGCGACATATCATTGATCCCGTGCATCGACAGAGTACCAATCTCGGTATGTAAAGTATTTGATTACATGTTTTGATGTTATCTAAGTGGATTTTGATGAAATTAAATCTGAATAATGTACAGATAGTCGATCGCATTGACAGAGTACCAATCTCGGTATGTGAAGTTTTATAAACCGTTTGTGTGAATATAACTCGATACAACTGAACTCAGAAAAATAATAAACTAGATGATATATTAAAAACGTATGCAGTTGTACGAGTCAACGAGACCCCCCTGTACAGGGGGACATCGCTGAGTCGAACACTGAAATTGACTCAAATTATCGGTTAGTCCACTGTTTTATATTTTTGTTTTATATAGCCACTGTTATTTCGAATTTACCGATAACCTGATGTAATAAGAAATCGAGGACAAGTATAATTTGTGCGGCCGTATCGACCATGTTCGGCCCTGTCGTGATTACAATTCGCATTTTTTATAAATGCAATCGAGAAAACATACATTTTAACTCTAACAAATCATTGCCCTTTCATATAACGTATTCTCTTTTTCAATACCAGGCACATACGTTGAGGGCCAATCCCTCGTTCGCCCTTATCGACCTCGTGGCCCACAATCCATGCCGGCTCGCGAGCCCCTGAGACAGTCGCAGCTCACGCATGCGCAAACTGCCATGTTTATCGCCAGTCTACCGGATGTTGATGGTGAAGACAGGTCAGTAAGACAAATCCCTATTTGGATCCTAAAATATGACATCTTTATACCTGTTTAGTGTGATAAAATGGTTTAATTAGAACATTAAATTCTTTACAATTCATATTCATATATTAATAATTTGAATTGTAATTCGCATGACATTAATACTACAAACTAACTACAAAAGCATGCATAAGAAAAAAACATTATTAGTCACCACAATCATATATGCCCTTAAGAAATGCATGAAAGCTTTATATTTATCCATATACATGTAATTATATTATATATATCTTCATTTTATATATAACAGATACTATGAGGAACCCGAGTTTACGCTGCAGGACTTTATGCGAAAGATATCTGAAGAGGAGCACGTACCTTTGGAAAAAGTCCAACAGGTATATGTATATAAATTAGTGTATAACTAAGGGGTGAGGGGAGGATAGAGAGTGGAATGCACAAAAAAAAGAAGAGAAAAGCGAGGTAGAAGCATAAACGAATAGAATCAATATATATTTCATTATCTTATTTATTTTACTATATTTACTCAATGCAAAAAGTACATGTTAGAAAGAGGTCCATTTAATGGACCTGCTTTTATATGCCCATGATCTAGAACAGCATCTATGCTTAGAAATCACAGTTTCTTGATCATTTGTTACATTTAAGGTTGTGTTTTCGCGGCACAACTACAAGAAAATTCAAAAGCTGCTCATGCAAATGTTCATTCAGCCTCGGCAACAACGGAGAATAAATACCGTTCAGATGCGTATACCTGGTGGGTATTTTTCTACATTCACTGCAACCACTTTTGCTCTCATTTTAAATAGAAACTTAAGCTTTGTGAATGTATCAAAAATCAGTAAAAGCTCGTCCAAGGTAGCGTTCGCCCTTCATCCATAATGGTAATAGTTTTTAGCCACGGCTTGCGAAGCAAACCGGGGTTTGTCCCACCGCTTTGTCGTTATTTATTTATTTATTTGTTTAGTTAGTAAACTTTTTCTAAATTCGCTACTCCTCCGAAGATAGTAGACGGATTTGAATGCGGATTTTTTGTATTTCAATCTTTAGGGTTTCAGCTATTCAGGGTGTGCTTACGTAAGCAATTGTGCTTATATAAGCACTTCAAAAAAAAAAATAAAACCATTTTCGGGATTACTGCCTTAGCTGCCTCCTCCGTTAAGTGAGCGAAAATACAAGATGTTACGTGTGATTGTTTACGTCACGTGACCCAGTGCGAGTGGACGGCCATAAGGTTTCTTTCTAGCATCAGTGCTTTTCATTCATGTATTGCCTTAAAGAATCTAAATAATATCGTTGATTGGCAAATGTAGAGGCACCAGTTAGGTTGAAAATAAAACCATTTTCGGGATGTATGGTATGCACTGCTGCATTATTTTCGTCTAACATTCTTATTTTCCTCGCTTTTCATACATTGTTTCGAAAGCGCCGTGTGACTGCAAAGAATGAGTGTACAATATCGTTTGAACTGAAATCAATTGAATGGATTTATAACTTTGTTAAATCGTGTTTATTGATGATTGAAACTCTAGATGAAAAATTAACCGGCTTACTTTTATATCGCAGGGAGATTTGTGCAAGTTGTGGCACACTGTCCTTGGACAGTCTTGTTAACATTTCTTTTACTTGCATATCATGGAACACAGTGGATATGTATTTTGCAGATGACATAAACAATTTAAATTCAATAATATGATATAAAAATTCACTTAATTATCCAGTTATTTATCAATAACCGATTTTATCACATATCAAATTAACATATATTTTGTTATTTATTACCTCTTATTCACAGATGAAGTTAGCAAGGCTACCCCTCGTGTGCCCCAAAAGCAGTTGGTCATTGAAATGGCGGCTTTGATCAAAGAACAAATGAGCGCCGTTATGAACACGGAGATGCGACCTGTTATAAGACCTCTTCCAAAATTTAGGTATGGGTGTTTTTATGTGGGTAGTATTTATACAGACGCAGATTCAGAAAACATTGAACTAGGTATGTCAATGGTATAATGGTATAAGTACAAAAGGTGAACGGGTTGGGATAGTGCACCAATAAAGGTTTTGGCTAATATATCAGAGCTAACGGGTGAGGGCATCTGGTTTATAATCGGAATCCGTAGCTCTTCCTAAGTTCACGATTTCGTTTTGATAAACATTCAAGGTATCTTCTCAAGTTCATATAAATTCAGTTTTTTGTATGCTTTGGTATTAAAGTTTAAATGTAACTCGTGCTATTTCGTTGGTATTACTAAGAACTTTATTGACTTATTATGCTTGCATTAAATAGGGTCTAAACTCTACATTAAAAAAAAACATTTCACATTGATTTTATCTTGCAGTCCAAACTATAAACTGGGCGAGGCCCGACCACACACCGAGATCGTGTTGTTCGAAGAAGGAAAGAAAAAGGACGCGGCTGAATTTAGCATCAAGATACAGCCGTGAGTTTTATTTTACTGTTCTATATGTTTTTGTCACCCTTACTCTCTACCATACATCTACTATATTTAATATTACATGTATTTTTGTGCTAGTCCCGAACCTTTCACTATTTGCCTTATCATCTCTTTTCACCTATCTATTCAACTCGTTATGTCTCTCTCTCTCTCTCTCCCACTCTCTTGGTCTGTCTGTCTTTTGGCTCCCTCCTCTCTCTCTCTCTCTCTCTCTCTCTCTCTCTCTCCCACTCTCTCTCTCTCTCTCTCTCTCCCACTCTTCGCACGCAATTGAAAGTTCTATACCTCAATATTTTTTATTATAGTGAAGGCCAATATTCCGCGCGGGAAAGCCTCTTCCATTCGGCCACAGCGCGCTACTTCCAAGGATCCATGCGCAGTAATTCGCCATTCGGTAAAGTAGTACCACAATATATAAATTTACCTTTTATATCGTTCTATGAAGTAGATGTTGTAGTATTTCTATTTTCATATAGGCTGTTAGATTCGATTGTTTTCTGTGATAAGATCTTAGTAACCGTATAATGGTATTTGTTACTCGGCCTTTTAGTTTTTATAACTTTTCACTTTTTGATAGACAGCTTTTATTTTGTAGATTTTCAATCATTTCACTATTATAAAGTTGTGGTTTTCTCAGATTAAAATGTAATAATTTATGATCAATGTGCCATTTACGTTTGTTTATCTGTGCATATGTGATTCCTTCTTCTCTAAAAAAGGAACAGATCTAGGTATGCCACCCTTAAGCCGACACAATACGATAAACCGTAGCAATATAGACTTGGTCGCCAATTTTAACTCCTTCACCGACGAGTCCCCACCCAATTACCCCCCGGGGGGTAAACCCCTAACAACATTGGTTAACGGTTACCAACCCCGCCCCCACCAACCGCACGTCGTTGGTTTTGACGACATTGAACTCCCATATCCGCCACCGCCAAATCGCGCTCATTTATGGCATCGCACGTCGCGCAATAATACAAACATGGAGTCGTCACGTGGTGCTTCGGTCGACTCACAGACAAACGCGTTGCTAGGCGACGCCACTCCCAGGGCAGCGGTAGTTGCGGAGCAGAATCTAGGCACGCTGAGTCGCTCTGGACTACTATCAAGGTCGTGGGAGCATCATAATGTATTACCGGAAATTATACATGAGGGTTATGGACCTGAAGAGAGTCCCTATGTGCCGGCGGGATCTTCGCAAATGATCGGTGGGCGAAGTAAGGTGTTTTTGTATCGGCAGGATGAGACAACGATTAGTGAGTCGAATAGCTCTTTAGGACAGGCAGCGATGGACAGTGTGAAGCATGGTGTTCCTTCAATTGATGAAGAATCAAAGGCAGCGCAGCCGCCCGCGTTTTTGTCACGTGAACAAACGGAATTTATCATGCTAGAAGCGGAACATTCTGTGCTCACGGATCGCGGACTGGGCGAAGATGATATCATTGTTTTCGGTGAGAATGCCGTTCGCCGGATGCGGCGCAAGAAGCACGAGGAGCGCAAGAAGCGGAAGCAAGAACAGATCGCTACCGGAAATGAAGAAATGGGCGATAATGGGGAACTTCCGGTGAAACTAACACGTGAGATGAGTTTCGACGAAGCGAGCAGTGACAAGTATCAGCCGGCACAACCGCAAAAGGGGACAGTTAAAGTGGTCAATTTGGAATTCCCGCGCAGCAATCGCCGACCAATCAGAAAACCGGAAGTACCGGAAGTCATCGTTCCCGCCGCCGCAAACGAAGAACAAACCTACGCCAGTCTCGTTGCCAAAAACGTCACACCCATCACACCGGGCTACTCGCGCCTCGAACCAAGTCTCGTCGAATCGCGTCTGGAGCTGCAATCGCGTACGGCTGGTGGTGGGAATATCTCGTTCTATAAAGAGGACAGTGGCGCCCGCCGGGTCGAGATCCAGGGTTTACCGCCGGGATCGATGGAGCAACTAGTGGCGTTTGGAAATGTGGTGGCGGCAGAACGGGAACGAGGTTATTGATTAGGGATATTTTGGCGGGAATAAAAATAGTGATAAAGCAGTTTGCTGTGGAAGATGACGTGAAAACATTCAATTTTTGTTCGTGATTAATTCATTGATAGGTTATTTTTATTTTCTATGCACTGTTTTGTGAGAATTATGAAACAGCACAGAAGTGCTCAATCTCCTGTCGCATTAATAGTGTATGACTGTTCACTTGTATTGAGTTGAGTAACTTTTTCTTTCAATTTTCAATTATATAATTGAAAAATTACATGGTCCTTTCTTAATGCTGATGATTTAATTTTTATTGTATCGTTTATGTCATGTCTGAGTTTTATTAATCTTTCTTATATTATGTGCGAAAACTACAGTAAATGTTTATGAAATGCATTTTATTAAAGAGTATCAAATAAACATACAATGTATATTGGGTTTTATTAACTTTATGAAAACCAAATAATGCGTGTAATAATATATTGTACTTCACTCTGTTTGTATATTTTCAACCTTCTTTGAATCACTTAAATTTAACGATCTAAATCTCAAAGGCCATTACAGATGTCTTTATATTGTAAAGTAGCTTTTGCATGTTTTATCTTTCCAAAGAGAACCAATATCTCGATCCGAAACCGAAATAAGAACAGATGCTTAGAAATAGATGTACCGGTAAATATCTGAAATGGTCTTAATTTAAAGATTTGGCATTTTAATATTTTTGCAGTCAAAATTAACGAAGCATGCATAAGCTACTCTTTGGGACAATTAACTGAGTAAATAAATTGTTAGATGAAACGAAACTTACAAATGCTACAGCGTAAAATTAGTTGTAATTGGTATCTTAAAATGTCCCAAAGGGGAAGCTATGTATGATGAGTTAAAACACTAAGATTTTGAAATTGTTGTGAAGTGGCATCTTAAACTGTTACTTATGTAGAAAAATATATTTATTTAAAATATTATGTCCAATGTAAACTTGTTTCAATGCTGATTTATAATAGTTTTGGTTAGATTTATAGTAATTAACGTATAGTGATCAAATAATTCTCTTGTTATGATGTTTTATGTGTGATTCATTTGAGACGATAAAACAACTATTTGTACCTGTCTCTAGCATCAATATCAGTATCTATTTGTTGATATGATGATAGTTCATGTATGTTTTGCATAACTTCCTCCTACCGCTTTGCAGCCGATGTTTGTTCCTATTATATACATCAAACGTTAATAAGAAAATAATCAAGTTTTATCAGATTGTTTTGCTAATTGATAATTAATTGATTATTTGATTGACAGCTAATTGATAATTAATTGATTATTTGATTGACAGCTGCTGCCGATGATGACAATGTGATCTCTCCCTCCGAATTGGCCATCTTGGATTCGCTCATGAATGGGGGCGTGGCACTCAGTCTCAAGGTAAGTTGGGTAGACTTTTGATGATTTTTTGGAAAATGTTTCTCCTTTGTTAAAACATAACTTTTGTCCTTATTCTAATAGGATATTTTTTTACAGAAATGGTTTTACCGTTCAATGTATAATACATTTAGCAGTAAATATTGAAAAAAAAAACACATTTTGAGTCTCATAAATTGATTTGTTTTCTGCATAGAAGTTGAAGTTTTAGCTCTTTTATATAAAAACATATTTCAAAATGTTTTAAAACTATCATATGATATAAAAATGTGTATAATATATATACTCATCATTACACACTATCATAACGTTGATTTGTACTCCATTTATCACGACAATGATAATGTTTTTTAATAAATATTGATTATTCTTTCATTATATTCTTATCATGTTCTATAAACAGGCCCATTTCATCAGTGAGCTACCAGACATAGAGCCTCTAATGAAAACACTCAGCTACGTCAATCTGTCATTCAACGACTTCAGGGTAAGACCTTTCTTTATGAAAGAATTTTGTTTTCAGGGATATGCAAATTCATTTTGAACATATTTTACATCAAGTATCAATATTGGTTACATTACTCATTCCAAACAGTTAAAGGTCATTTAAGTTTGAACTGGATATTGTCAGTTTGAAATGGGTAACTGTTTAAACACTGTACCGGTTCTATGCTTTTATTAGAGAAAGCAGTTCTTGATGTCATATTAAACATGATACCTTAACATATGGCCAAAAACCATATGAAAATATACTGTCTCAATTATCAATTCGCTGGATATTTTAAGTGTTGTTTGATATTTGTAGGCCATTCCTTTGGAAATCTTCGAATTAGAGCAGCTCAACACACTGAAATTGCGCAATAATCCCATCCGCGACTTACCACCGGAAATTGCGCGACTGAAAAACTTGAAAACGCTCATTCTCTCATTTTGCCTCGTGTCTAACTTGCCCATGTCGTAAGTTAATGCAAAGATTGTTTTATGTTGCTACAATCAAACTCTAAAAATGTGGTATACTTTATTCTAAATCATGATTAATTGCTTATGTAATTGGCAAGCCGAAATTATTAATAGCTAATTTTCTAAAAAAAAATATCAATTTGGAACTATTTTTGGTTTGTTGCGAGTGCTACTTAGAAGTCATAATGAGGGATTTTATAAATATTGGGTAGAAAGAGTAAAGAGAAATGGATTTAGAATAAAGCAGTCGCAAATACCACAATGAAACTCATAATAAACTAATTTATAACCATTCCTATACGATTAAATTATCACTTTGCAGTTTGTTCAAGCTGAAGAAGTTAGAGCATTTAGATGTCGCATACAATAAGCTGCCATTTATACCGAGTGAAATCAAACATCTCAAGTAAGTCTTGATCGAATACCTATTCCTATGATTAATATATTTATATATTTATCATTCAGGATATCCTTATAGAATATACATAATTAACTATTGGATTAGTTAATATACAAGTTTAGGGCTGTATCAACATTTATGTATTGATATGGGCCTATTTTATATATAATTTCAAAACAGGAATTTTTGGAAGATTTTTGTGATGAAGGCATTTGTGAAAAAAAAATACATCATTTAAATTTATCTATCTAATGTCAAAATCCACTCAAAATCAAGGTTTAAATTTTGTCTCAGATATCTATTTGAAATCTTGTGGCAACCTCCACATTAGTTCAAGAAAGTATTTTATTAAGATGTATCTTGATGCATGGAACCCTTCATTTGTAATCTTTGGTTGTTAGGCATTTGCGTGAATTGAATGTAGAAGGCAACCAATTAGATGCGATGCCAGTTGGAATGCTCAGACTCAAAGCACCTAAGGTATATCTGTTTTGAGAGGAGAATATAAATTATCTATATATAGTTATATAGTGAATTCTTTTATTGAAACAGGCATTTGCGTGAATTGAATGTAGAAGGCAACCAATTAGCTGCGATGCCAGTAGGAATGCTCAGACTCAAGCACCTAAGGCATCTGCGTGTGCGCAACAATTTCATGCATCCGCTGTTCTGGAAGGACAATGCAAGGAATAACCCGCAGGTCGGTATATATTTGCAAAACTTATTGACTAATTCCGTTTCAAAACGCTGTAAAAGAAATGTTTTGATAATTATAAACTGGTATATTGCGAATTATCAACAATAGATTGGTTTATATTTAAATACCAAAATATTTGCTCATGACTTCATGCATTCGCGGTTTTTGAAGGACAACGTGCGCAATAATTAAAAAGTGCACCTACAAATGAATTAACCAAAATGAATATAGTAATGGATGTAAGGTGGAGAAGAACTGTTATGCTGGTTATCTTCCGACACAGGTTGACTAATATACTAATTTTAAAAAACAACATGACCTATATTTTCTGCTACCCTGAACCTTAATTTTATCCTTCAAAACTATATTAGAAAATAGTAAAATGTCTAATTTTGAAAAGTTGAATTATGAAAGCTGGTTCGGATTATTTCAACGGCAATTTCTCGTTTCTACTTTAAAGATTTAAAAGCTATTCATCAAATATAATATTTATTTTCTTATAACTGTTTGTGCAGAAACTGATGAGTTTGTCATTATGGGTAACTGGAGATATTCTTTATTAAGACAAACAATTAAACAACTGTTATGCGTTCTAGTTAAGTAATCTAGTATATAAGAAACTTGGATCTCCTACTGTTTGGAAATATCTTCTTCAATGAAATCATTTGCATGGTTTCTCTATTCTGCTGCAGCCTTAAATTGAGATCCACATTCAATCGTTTTAATCAATAAATGGAGGTAGGTATTTCCATGAAAAAAATAATTTCACTCCCTTATCATCCATTTACCGGTACCATGCTCTTTCACAAAAACAGGTGATAAAATGTTTAGAAACATTTTAGTATTGAAACTTAAATACTCTGTAAGAAAGAAATATTGAAATATACAGCATCAGACGGGCGATGCTAACTTTAATTACACACTGCAGTTATCTCATTTTTTTCAACAGCTTTAAAATACACGAAAGGACCTCTCTAAAAAGTGTCAATTCTGTCTTTATAAAACCTACAAAATAATGTCTATGAATGGCTTTGCTTTGAGATTAGATACATTTGCTATGGTTTTAAATGGCTCTAAAATAGCGTCTAGCTGACATGGTGTCCTTCAACCTCAATCAGCATTGATTCTTTTCTTACTATTTATGTTACTCTATTAATTCAGAGCTCTCAGCAGCATAGCTTAATAAGCGCCTTCAAAATTACCAAAATTATAATTAATTTGTTCAATAGCGCCCAGCTGACATGGCAGCACAAGTCTTTAAGTCTTACAATCTCGATCAGCTGTTCACGCACCTGCCCGATAAAGCAACTAAAATGTTCTACTCTAAGAAATAATTGAAGTCATGTTCACTCCTTTATACTCGACCACTACAAAACACACTTGCAGATATCTCTCTTTAACGCGATGATGTCAGTGCTTGTACTGTGTTAACATATTCTTATGTATAGTACAACATAACCCGGTTTATTGTCAATGTAGTTCGCCCATTATCACTGAATTTCTAGCTTTTTTAGTGTTTGATTGAAATAAATTTGATTGATTTTAACAGCGCCTAGCTGACATGGCAGCACAAGTCTTCAAGTCCTACAACCTCGATCAGCTGTTCACGCACCTGCCCGATAAGGTCAATACCATCATCAAAAAGTAAGTGAAGACTTTATTTGTGAAGGCCCTAAGTATTATTTTATTGTTATTCCATAAGTCATTACTCAAATGAATCTTACACTAAATAGTCATTATCTAGCAAGTATTTATTTGTTGTGCCATATTGAAATGTATCCCGGTATACACTTGTACAGGGCTAAAGCATTGGGTAATATGACTTGAGCAATATCAGTGCAGGAAAGTGTTACTCTTGTGGCTCTCTAACGATGGTTCCATATGAACAATAAAGCAACGATTTATCTATTTCATCCGCTCAATATTTTTCCTTTTTCTCTTACAATTATATACCGTTTCTCTTTTGTGCGGCTAAATGCGACTGTTGTTGTGACCCCCTATTCGGCGACGGCCTTTGCATTATCTGGAGTGCAATATTAGATTTATTGCACCTTTACCGTATAATGAACATATTTGCTTTAGAATCAAAATAAGTTTCATTTTCCAGCGCGGCCAAATGTGATTTATTGGGTGGTCCATTGTTCGGTGACGCCCTGTGCATTATCCAGAGTGCAATATTGTATTTATTGCATGCGTTTGAATTTTAGGTATATTTTTGGTTTTTAATCAGCATAATTCCCTTTTTCAGTGCCGCCAAATGCGACTGTTGTGGTGGTCCCCTCTTCGGCGACGGTCTACGCATGATTCGACCGGTGAGTCGTATCTTTGGCATCAAGAATCTGCCCTTCATGTTCCGAAGCTGCTCGCCCTATTGCTACAGTGTGTTCTCCAAGCAGAGCGATAATTTGATGGAGCAGCTCTATGGCACTTCCAATGAATAAGAGATCACGTGGTGTAATGGGACATCCAGGGAATACATTGGGGCACACTGGTACATCTTATATGAATAAGTACGTGATGCTTTGGTATCCCGAATTAAAACTGTACTGAATAAGGACAGCATGGAGCTTTGGGTATTAAAACTCATTGATACATTTATCATGTTGGTATCTTAAATGAAAAAATGTTGTTCATTGGCTTCTTCTAAGTGATATCATTGTTTGCCATCTACAATAAATTAATCGAGACTTTGCTATGGTTCCGTCAAAGCACTGTGAAACTAAGATTAAAGTTCACAGACCCATAAAACTCCTTTGCCTAAAGACTGATATTATAGGATATGATAAAATGATTCCGTCCAATTCATGTCGAAGTAAGTGAAAGATGTTACACAAGAAAGAAAACGAGGCCGTGGGTAGGGGGGAGGGAGGGGATGGTCAGCGTTGGAGGGGAGTAGGTCAGAATGCGAACCTTCTACCCTGTATAAAGTATATATAATTATCCCCCGTGAAACGGAGGGATATGGGTTTGAGTGTGTCCGTCCGTCCGTCTGTCTGTCTGTCCGTCCCCCTTGATAGGGGGGAGTTTGTGCACGCGAGTTTGGTATGAAGGAGTTAAGCTAGGGCTCTAAAATTTTGCACACGTGTACACCAGGGTCTGAAGTCGTGCCTCGTCAAGGTTTCATCTCGATCGGTTGCAAATTCTGGAGCACTTTTAAAATTGTCGATTTTAAACTTTTTTTTAGATGCCAAGCACTTTGTGCACGCGAGTTTGGTATGATGGAATTAAAATAGAGCTTTGAAATGTTACATAAGTAATGACCGAAGTCTGAAGTCGTGCCTCGTCAAGGTTTCATCTCGATTGGGCGAAAATTGTCGATTTTAGGGCACTTTGAAAATTGTAAAAAAAAAGTCAGATTCAGTTTAAGAATTGTGGGTGATAATAAGAGATATTATCATTTAAGTATGCATGTAAGTAGCCTTTGCCAAGCGCAACCAACTGCCTTGTTATGGGTCGTCTCAGCCACAAGAAATTAGTCCTGTAACCGTCATCTTGTGTGTATGAGGAATATTGCAAATTCATATAAGTTTCAAGATGTTGTGAGAAAGACGTTATGAGAAAAACTTTGTGAGAAAGATGTGAGAAATACGTTGTGAAAAAGATTAAAAATATTACCTACTGTTTTGATCGACATATATTGGTGGTAAAGAATGTATGTTGCATATGCTGTGGGCTTTGAATATCTGGTGTCTTTGTTTTTTCCAGTCCTGACCATGCTAAATCAAATATTAAGTCCACGGGGGATCGAAGGCCTTTAGCCTCTAGTTTGTTTTTGAAAAAAAAAGGTTCTTACACGATATAACACTGGTTTAACCAGTACTCTGTCTGAAGTTATAATTGATCGCATCTTAACAAGGGACCGGTAAGTGTACAAAATACCTTTATATCAAAATCGAATAATAATGCTGGGTTAAAATGGGTTTAAAGTTACATATCAGTATTATGTAAATGCAATGGAAAAGTATATAGGTCATTCAGTTGTTGCTGTGATATATCCTCATTGTGATGTATATAAAAACCCTTATGCAAAAGTTTAAGTTTGATTATTATATATTTCAAACGAAATAAGTGACTCGTGTCAAATTTATTACAATGCATGTACATGTATTTAATTCATGAGTAATGTTGTATGTTGAATGTTTAGTTCGTAGTGGTTAATTAAGCTCTTAATCATGTTGGCTTTACGCGGACTATATTAAGAAAATATCATTTTGCATTTAAATGAGAAACGTGGTTGCCCCTCTCTTTTTTTATTGATTTTTTTATTTCTTATTTTTCCTGATTCTATAAAACATTATCCTTACATTGTTGACATTTACAAACAATGACGTCTTCTAAAACATGTTTTTTTTTTTTATAATAGAATATCTAGAGGAAATTTTAAGATGTTTCATATAAAGAATGGCATGTTAATATTAATCTGATATACAGGATTTTTCTAACCTTACATTCGTTATGCAGGTCATTGTTAATCAAAAGTTTATTAATAAAAATTACGTACTGATAATTTTGTTTCATTTATTAGCCACGGCTTGCTATGCAAGACGTGGATTGTACCACCACTTTGCCGTTATTGATATAGTTAGTTGTTTATTTATTTATTTATTTGATTATTTGTTTAGTTCGTTAACTATTCTTTGTGGGCCTACTCCTCAGCGAGTTCTGGGCCGATTTTAATGAAACTTGGTATAAATCATCTTACGGTTCTAAGGTATTCTAGTTGTGCTTCTCATTGCTTATATGCTTATATAAGCAAAGTTATGACTGCTTATATATTACCATTTCAATGGTAAAGATTGCACTTGTTGTCGGCTATGCGGTGACCACGTGATTATGACGTAATAATCAAATCGTCCCCTGAGGCACTTTACAAATTTTACACACCATTTTATTGAAGTAACGAAATCTATGCGTATTTGGAATTCGAGGTTTTAAAATTTTTGAAAATAATATATTTTGAATATACATACATAAATAATACTTTAATCTTCAAAAATACTGCGAAATTCTACCCATTAACTATTGGAGCAAATAACTAATATACAAATATACGTTTTAATGATCCATGCAGGTCTTTGAATATCAAGCAACTATATAACGTGTATATTGAAGGTATCTAAAGAAATTCAATGCACGTCAATGGTCATTGGCGGTCTTAAATTCGCAGTTTATATAGTTGAGATATATTGCAATGCAGATATTTTTAACTTTACAAACATTATTTTCTTAATGGTGTTGCTGTTTGAATGTCTATCAGGGAATTTCTGAGGAAGGGGACATGCGCCGTTGGCGCCTATTCTATGGAAATGCTGCTCTAAAAGCATGCTTACTCCCCGCCTCCTTACTCACTAGAATTGTAACCAGAGCGCCAATTATTCATTGATATAATTCTATATGAAAAATTAACAGATTATATTTGTTCACTCCAAAAGTTCACTCCAGATGTACAGAGCCAGCTATCTAGTGATAGCACAGTATAGCAGGGGTGAACCTTAGTTCTTATATGGACAACATGGTAGAACTTAACACGTTTAGTGCTTAACGGCCATGCTTTACGATAATGTTGATCTTGTGATAGAGTTATAAGAGTAAAATAAAGTTTTGCAAGGTGTGGCACACTGTCCTTGGATAGTCTTGTTTTTTATGTAGTTCTTCTACATTCATTGAAAGAATATATTTTCTTATACTATTTAAACTGTTCGGCAATAAATGCTTTCAGTACAAACTTCTCGCTAGAATCTGAGTGTGTTTTGCAAAAAAAAAGTTCCATTGTTCCGCTAAAAACATCTATGTAAATAAAGGTTACATGTGCATGATCAAATGCATTAACTTAAGCACTTTTATTACAAATAGTTAAATGGATTCTACCTTAGATATGCATATACGCTAAAGGTTCAAGCTTTCATTTATTATTTTTCCAAGAAAAATGCACTTCATAACACACATAACACACAATGTCGCGTAATTACCAATTAATAGTTTGAGTCGTATCAAGTAAGACGAAGCATGATTTAAAACCAATGAATATTCTTTTCCTAAACATGAAAATACTGTCTGTAGGTACCGCAATAATGAAATATACATATGTCTCTCGGGTGCCTTTAACATTATACTTTATGAAACAATACTAAATAAGATCACTTTGCAGGTTAGAAGAACAATCCTCTCATTCTTCTGCTTGTTCCTTGTCTATCGTACAGCATGTTGAATTTATTCACAAACTGAAATAAATATACATTGTAACATGTTATATAATAACATAAACGATACTATTATGTGTTTGCTGTTTTATTATTGTTTCGCTTCTGCGAGAGGTATTTTCAACTTGGTATATATACATGTAATAACATATTTAGTATATACATTTCATTTTTATTTTTTCAACTTCTTATTTTATTTAATAATACATAAAGTTCCATTCTTAAAATCCACATTTTAGAATCATTTTAAACATTTACATTTACTTTGTTTTCCAAATACTAAAACAACAAACCTGATTCATAGTATTACAGCCTTTTGTAAGTGCTCCTAAGTACGTCAGTAAACTTATATCGTTGCATTGCTGAAATTAACAAAACAAACATCCAGTTTATTATCTTTATTATGATTGTCTATTATTTTTTAATAACAGTTGATGTAGACTTGTGTGTTAAATCTATTTGAAACTCAAAATATATATTGCTAATTAATCAACCAAAACGATTATAAGTTGACCGCTGCTGCTTATTGCTCAGACCTTTTTCTATTTATTTTTTCTTCAAAATTATAAAGATTCATTGAAATAAAAACATGTTTAACATCAGAACTGACATTATAAGATTAATCACCGATCCTTATAATTTCTCCTGGTATTTTTCTAAAATGATTAATTTTTAGGAAAATCAATTAAATTTAAACTCACATTATAAAATTCATCGTCGATCCTTATCATTTCACCTAGTTAATTATCTAAAACGATTAACTAAAAAAAAAATTAACTCACATTATAAAATTCGTCGCCGAATCGCGCTGTGCTCAACACCGGAAGTCGATGGCACAAACTGTACATTTCTCGTAAAATCTCGCTGTTGTAGGGAACTTTGTCTGCAAACCAGTTTTATATATTTTTTTTGTAAAAATTTGTTTGCATTATATTGATTAGAATGCTTATACTTAAAATGAAATATAATTTGTTCAGTTAGAAATTTGACATCGTTGTAAATAGTTAACATTTTAAATGTGAAGTTATTTCGTTAATCAGTTATCTTTCGACAGAAATATTTCACAAATTAACAAATATATACCGATAAATCTATATTCCAATCTAAAGGTATGCCATTAGAAGAAACAGACTAGGGTTCCACACCTTTTATAACTTCTTGTGCTCTTAAAACTAGAAGGTCAGTGACCTTGGATCCCCCGTGAACTTCAACAATGCGTATATGCAGGATGGTCAGTTTTTACTAAAATTAACTTTGGAAATAACG